>JARHVA010006422.1:300000-517500 GCA_037957365.1 Torreya grandis
TTTCAAGCATTTACAAGCAATGAAGAGAATTTTTAGATATTTAAGAGGTAATTATAATAATGGTATTCAATTTAGAATACTAAGTTATTTATTTCTAAATAGATACACATATTCATATTGGGGAGGATATCTTGATGATAGGAAGTCAAATTCAGGTTATTGCTTCACATTAATAAGTGGGTTAGTTTCTATCTTCAAAAAAACAAGTTATAGATACATTATCCTCTACTAAAGTTGAATAGAAATTACTGATATCATATATTATACAAGTATTATGCTAATAATAATCTTAATTAATTTTAGAAAGGCTCAATTTGAGTCAATGTAGATATTTTGTGATAACAATGGGGCAATAGAATTGTCCAAGAATCTAGTTTTCCATGTTAAAACTGAGCACATTGAACTCAAATATCATTTTTTTCAAAGACTTGGTCAATGATAAACACTTTGTCATTAATTATGTGAGAATTGAATATCAATTTGATGATAGTCTCACCCAGTGATTACACAAGCAAATTCATGGAAGACTTAAGTAGATGATAGGCATCTCTTGTCTTTGCAACAAAGGGGGGAATGCTGACTAAGATGTCAGTTTGGGAACTTGAATATTAGTGTTATAATTAATTTATTTGGGTTTTATTGCATTTAAAATTTTTATTTAATTCATTATTTTTCTTAATTATTTATTTGATCAATTTTTTAGGCTTTATATAAATTTCCTAAAAAATAGCTTGAATTGCAAATCAAGTCTGGTTCATTATATGAGTGCTCAAATGAGTTCCTAAGTTGTAGGGTGCCTTTTATAAGTTTTGAGAACTAAATTTAAAAGTATTTTCACCATAATAATATAATATAAGGATTTTTGGATGCCAATTTTGTCTAATTATAGATTTTGTTAATCAAATGATAGTGGCTTCTTTCTTGATGACCAAAACACTATTAGTTATTGTTAGTGGTACTCTTTGTGTATCTTGAGTCTACATTTATTTACTTTAAGTTGTCTTAGATTCTTATTTTATAAGTATAATTATATTTTACTTATTTTTAAAGTAAATTCATTTATTTAGTGTTTAATTCATGCTTAATTTAGACATTATTTATCTTGTAAGATATATTTTAATAGGCTTGTTTTAGCCTTTATTATTAATAAAAGATTGTGCAAAAGTGTGGTACAATAATTCATTTTTGAAAATTATTGTATATTGTTATCTGTAATTTTTTCTATAGGTATTCACTAAGGAAGACAAGAAAGCATATGTTTTTAGTTTTAAAGTTATTCAATATAATTTTGGTCGATAATATCACTTACAACACAAATAGTTTAACAAATAGTGAAGGGACATATTAGTTGTTATATATATTCAATTTCAGATTAAATCAAATATGATTTTTACAACTTTCATGCATTTAAAAACTTTAATAGGAAAACATTAACACATAAAAATGACTCATGGTGGTCTATTTTCTCCCTATATCCCTAAATATTCCTCTATTATGTCAATTATATGTGAAAAGTGCCATTTTTAGTCAAATGCACTCTATAAAGGAAACATGAACAAATAAAAATAACACTTGGTGGTCTAATGTATACCTTACCCATAAATAAATTAAAAATTCCTCTATTTCATTCGAAATGGGCCTCATTTTATTTACACTATGGGGCCCTAGGACTAGGCATGTTGGGGACAACTACATGTTAAAGGTAACTCACAACTATATAAAGTGAATGCATGAAAAAGAATTTATATAGAACAAACAACACACATTCAATAGATGGATGTTGATGCTTGAAAAAATTTAACTTTTATTTTATTATAGTGAATAGAGAAATAATACAAATATATATAAATGTTTACAACTAATTTTTGATAGTAAATACGTAGAGCATGTTATATATCATGATGATTGTGTATGGAATCCACCCTTTGTTGGATGCATATGTTACATATTTATACATGTAATAAAATAATTAGAAAAAATTATTGTTCATTACAAAGAAGATGAAAAATACTCATTTTATCTTCCTTGTTGAGTAATGATTGAAATTATAGCCATGTGGCTAATGAATTAACTGGATAACTCACATGCTCTAGGTTGATAAACACCACTTGGCAAACCTTAAATTTAGATCAAGCTTAAACTTAGATGCATTGGAGGAAGGCAAGTTTAGGTATGTAAGTACAAGTGAGGGACACAAGACTATGAAATGATGTGAGTGTGTTATGCAATACTATAAGTAAGTGTGCATGTGTTGTGTATGACTATGAATAAGACTCCAAGGTGAGAGGTGTGTGCACTGCATAAGAGTATGAAACATAAGTGTACATATCATAGGAAATATTTATAAATAATTTACCCTTTATTAAAGATTAATGGTTTCCATTATGTCTTTGATTATCTATAGAAACTACATTTGAAGTTGATGTGAGTTGTACCACTTAGATTGATCAACATGTTTCCCCACTTTTACCACTATGAAAAAGTATTGTTTTCCATGGCAATTTCATGTATCTATCACTTAATCTAATCCTTGTCTATGGAGTGTAAGTTCTCAATATCAAGATCAAAAGGATTTTTTTTACTATTGGTTCAAGAAGTAGAGGGACATAAGGTTATATAAGTTCCACATCAAAGACTAGTTGCATGCCTAAGTATGTGGACAGATCAATAATGAATGAATTTTCACTAGATGAACATAGAATGGTGTCAGTACCATAGTGTAGAGGATTGATATTTGGGTCAGGACGTATAAATAAATTATGTTAAAGGTGAAACCATAATTTATCACCAACTAAAAATGAATGAGGTGTACAATGTGCATCATGGTGTTCCTTGTACTTTGCATAAGTGTAAGAAAGGATCTACTAAATTTGATGATGGATAGATTGTATGTGCCATAAAAACTTCTTAGATTATTCAATTTCCCATTCCTATATGTGTAATTTAGTGCTCATTGATGTGTAGTAGGATATGTCTAAAGGTTATACAAGATGAAACCCAAGACATTTCTAGAATAGACTATGCCCCATAGATATGTGTAGGGATCTATTGTAGGATTGTTGAATGTAGAAAATGTTTTCATCCCATGTGTGAGAATGTGTGATATTGTACATTCATAGGTGATGAGCTAGTATGTAATTGAAAACTTATATTTATAAATATATCTATGGATGAAATAGTGTTGAATGATCTAGTTGCATACTCATCAAGTCCCATAACGCTTTTCAAGAGTGACTAAAAAAGTATGGATATCAATCATATATGATGGATGTTGAGAGTCCAAAGTGAACCCAAACATGTTTGAAAAAGGATTATATAAATCCAATTGCATCAATGTATTGCTTATTACTGACCATGATAGCCATTTTTGAAAACCTATCCTTTATAATGAACAAAACATCATTTTAGCATCTTGTTTTAGGAAACTCAATCATGAAAACTATGCTAATAGATTCTCATGGTCTAGATGAATCTGATAGGTGTGTGTAAAGTTATAGCTTCCTATTCATAGGCTTGGAGATGTAATAAGGAATGAAATAATTGATTTGATGTTCCAAATCTATATGAATGCATAACTAGTATAAGTGTGATTATAATGCAGCTACATTCTTTGTAACACTAAAGTGTCCTCATGTCGTAAAATACCCTAAGGTCTTTACATAATGCACCTCGCAAATGAGCCTTTGATGAGGCACACAAATAAAAACATAAAGGTTATTGATCTTGTAGAGAAGGTCATCAAATAATTATAAATTACATAGTTATTTACCTTTCATAAGGCTGGTGTAAGTATCTATAAATTCTTGATTAGATAGATAGAGAGATACCCTATCTATAAAGTTGTGGCCATGTGTGTCTAGTATTTTGATGAGCACATGAACTAGTAGTCAACTACGGTAGTTTTATACTTTATTATCCTTTCCTTTCTTTTTTATAATCATAATATGGAACTGTTGTAGGTAATTCATAAAATTTCATGTGGCATGTGTCCTCAAGATTGATTTATGTCTACAAGAACTAAAGTGGATTATGATTGTAATGAAAAATTAGTTCCTTCTCCAATATTTAGTGATTCCATTTATTAATTAATTACATAATAAAATATTTTAGATAAATAATCTAAATAATGTTAGTTGAATTGTTAGTGAATAAATTTAAAATAATCTTATGGACATACAATTCCAATCATAATCCCTAGGATTGAGCAAGGTCAAACAAGAGAGAAATAAAATAGAAGGAAAATACATAATTTTATACCTTCCTTAGAGACTTATTTTCTTGTTGTTTTGAAAAGTATTATGCTCATATTATAAACTAGAGATATTTGGTAATGTTAACTCCACACATGGGTTGAATTTCCCCTTGTCTACTTGAGGTCTTGAGAATTGGCTTGAGAATAAATGTGAAGCTCTAGTATGATTTATACATAATAAGTTTATTTCAAGAGAGCTTGATAAAATGGAAGGTGAACCCTTTTATTTATATCCTATTAGTTTAAATGTGATCCATTGATATGAGATCAAGATCAATGGTGGAGAGATAGTCCTCAAAACTCGATTTCACAAGAAAGAGAGTATAAGAGACTCCATTTAAGACCTTTTTAGAGTGGAAGGAATTTTGGAAGAAAAGTATAATGATTTGTAATTTATAATATGTTATAGGCCATGTAAAATAGGATTGTATAAGAGGCTCTACAAGAGGTGTAAGAGTGTGTGTAAGTGACCATGAAGAGGCCAAATTGCCCACACTCCCCTCCATTCCATTGACTTGCCTCTATGATGTCACTTAAGTGAGGCAATAAAGCAATTTTGATTGAGGATAATAGGATAATTCTAAAAATATGTGGAATTTCCTATTAGATGAATATTAGGCTTAATTAAGTGGGATTAATCAATAATTATAAGAATGTGGCACTTGTAATGTTGTTTTTTCAATCAAATATTCATTTAATTTCCCTATAATAATAATTACAAAGTATCAAATTGATTCAAGAATATCTTGATAAGATTCATGTTGTGATACAATCCATTACCCCAAATAAGGATGTGTCATTGTTATTTATTAGTAAAAAAGTAATTATGTAGGTAAACTAGGTCAACTTATGATTTTTGGTTAAATTTGAGTATTTTTTTAGAAAGTCATTTTGATTGTAGTTTAGACATAAAAGTGGACAAAATGAAGTGTCTATATTTTTGCCTTATTTGAGAAGGCATTATGAGACACAAATCATAGTAAAATATTTTTGAATAATGTCAAAGTATTTAAGAATACATTGGATAATTATTGAATAATTATGTGTTCATGCTTCACTAAATTTATGAGCCAATGGACTCAAAGTTATGCCTTAGAAGGATCTTAATAAGACCTAGATGCCCCCTCAAGGGAATAAATAGAGAATCAATTTAAAATGAATGGTCACTTGAAATTAATTAAATTCATAGCCCATAGGCAAAGAGGTCAAAAAATGAAGAACGTAAGAGAAACCATGAAGAAAAATGGCCAATGGAGCCAAAAATGAGCCTTTGAAGATGAATAGAATAGGAAGGGTTGACAAGGGAGGTAAATTTTCAAATTTCAAGCTTTATATTCACCTTTTGGGGCTAAAAAATATTCATTATTACCCTCCCCATTTGAAATAAAAGTTCATTGGTTTTTTTCAAGAGACTATAGTGAAGAATGGTTCCCTGTGTGCGATAGAGACACCTCAAAGATTGGGTCTAAGAGTACATTTGACCACCATAGGACATGGAACTAGTAATTAAGTTCCTCCCTATTAAATTTCATAATTTAATAACATTTATGATTAAAATTAGGTAGGATTTTGGTAAATCTTCTGAAATCAATGGTTTCATTATTGAAAATGGTGAAAACACCATCAAAAATGTTGAAAATGATGAAAACACCATCAAAAATGTTGAAAATGGTATAGAAAAAGTAAAAATGATAATAAAATGGTTATTTTGTTAAAAATTATGAAAACATTGAAAAAGGTGGGAAACCTAGTTGGTGAAAACACAATAATGGTAAAATTTCAGAAAGAAATGATAAAATCACCATAAAAATGGTGAAAATACTGGACAAGGAAAATTGGCCCTAAAGAAAAATGAGGGTTATTTACAAAATAAGTGTTCAAATGGTCTAAGTAGAGAATATATGAGGATAATGTCTTTCATCATGAAAAATTATATTAGATTTGTCATTTATAATTTTTAGTTAGATTTAATTATTGATAGACTTAGTGATTTGTACTAATATATCTATGTTTATAGGAGCAACTTTTTGTATTGACCATGCATGAGTGGAATTATCATTGCTTGAAATGAGGTAGATATATACTAAGGAGATGTGTACATTCCTGGAGAACCTTGGTTTACTACATGTTGCCCACATGCTAGTGATTAGAGAAGATAGGGAATACCTTTGTGCACCAAATAAGAGATGGCACTTAGAGATTTCCACTTTTCACCTTCCTATTGGAGAGTCCTCTATTACACTAAAGGATGTGTGTCATATTCTAAGGTTTCTTATTAGAGGTCAAGAAATATACTAGACTAGCCTTGTAGGGCAACATGCTTTGTTTCATGACTTGTTTAGTGGTTTTGATATTCCCATGGAGAGAGGGATAGTAGACATTGATTTGATTATGGTATACATAGATATTTAGCCATATGACCTATCATTAGAGGATTCTTTGCCACTAGTGTATATTGATAGAGAGCTGATGGTACTCATGGCCATTATCAGTGATATCCTATTGCATGACAACAGTGGCTATTTTTTCCATATGGGCCTTGGTGGCATGATTAGAGATATTTTAGATGGTAGTAATGTCTTTGCTTAGAGGTTGATTGTATTAGCCCAAATATACTAAAATTTATGCATAGATATATATTGAGGTAGTCAAAGCATTGGTGCATCTACATTACTCCAAGTTTGGGTGTGGGATCACATTGTTATAGATTAGTTAGTGGGTCAGAGATAAATATAAGGGATAGAGGATCTTGTAGCACATGCGTGGGTCTAGATGTGAGTTGGATATAGAGGGTACAAAGGTCATATCTACCTATATCACAAGGTGATAGATGATATGTTATACATGGAATTTTTTTGGCATCCTTACCTTTTATTGTAAATTTAGTGGTCGAGTGATGGTTGGTATAGTACTTTTATGACCACCAAGTGCTTAATTATTGGTAGGTAGGCACAAATTATTGAGGAGTATAGACCAGATTAGGTGAAACAATAGTTTGGCTTGCAACATGATGTATCGAATGACCCATGACATTTTTCTCATGTTACCAAAGAGATCCCTAAATGGGGGTAGCCTATAGATAGGCATATGGATAGATTAATCTATCTATGGGTTTTACAAGTTTCCTAGGCATATGGAGAGGGCATAAAAAATTTAAGACTGATAATAACCTACATGACATGGTGGGTCTAGTTTTACTTAGAAAGATTGACTATTGCCCAAGGTGTTTCAAGATAGTTGATACCAATTGCAGTAGTCCAAATATGGGGATGAGGACATGATCAGGGCCAAGACCAGGCACTGATAGACTTAAATTTAGATGGTGATTCAAGTATCCTTATAGATGAGAGTGATCAAGATGGTGACCTAGATCTAAGGCCAGATGTTGATTTTAGAGGGACATCATACATGAGTATCCAAGAGGAATAAATGGGGATAAGGGAAACATGGGAGGTGGGCCCTTCAGTTACAATGAGTGTGACTAGAAATACAGATATGTTGGAGGAGGAGATTACCACTAGGGTATTAAAGATAGATGGTCTATAGGCTAGGGTGATCTAGGTAAAATAGTGGGTTACCCATAGAGAGACACAAATCATGGATTTTTAGTTAGATATTACCTCATCAAAGGTAGAATTGGCCTATATGACAATAATGCAGGCTAAGAGAGATAAGGCTAAAGAGTATGTGTAAAGGCTCCATAAGGAGATAGATAAAAAACATGACATGATTAAAGTTCTTGGGCTATCCCAGATTATCCTTAAAATCCTTTAAGATAAGCACAAATCAATATATTTATTTTTCCCAAAATCTATCACTTGTTTTTGTGGACAACATTTCAACCATTTCGGTCCTGCATGCCAAAATGGTCTCTTTATTTCTCAAAATGTTCTGAGTAGACAAGTTATTCAATCACACAAGCCTTTTCAGCTAAGGAAATCATAGGTTCAAAAGGTGGGATTTTGCAAGAAAAAATCTCAAAACACTTAAGGCATTTCCTAAAAAATTATAAGGATGGTTCAATGCCAACGTTCAATCAAAAGGTTCAATGGTGGGGTTTAATATTGTGGAATGAATCATTGAACCATTGAACCATTAAAATCCACCTCTAAAAGGTTCAAAGAGTTCAAAGGTCCAACGAGTTCAAAGCTTCAATGCATTCAAAGGGATTAAATATTCAAAGTTAAAAGTTTGAACGAATGGTTCAAATGGAAGATTCCAAAAAAAGGTTCAACCAAATGGTTCAAACAATAGGTTCAACAATACATTGAACTCCTAAAGAAGACTAAGTAAATGTGACTCTTTACAAAATATCAAACCACCAAACTGTCAAAACATTGAACTTTGAACCGTTGAACATTGAAGCATTGAACTCTAAAAGGTTCAAAGGGTTCAAGGTTCAAAGTGGTTCAAGTGACTAGTGACATCCCTAAAGACAACAAATTTAGGGTAATGAAATAATTGTTGATTTTTGAATAATGTAGACCTGAGAACAAACTCAATGACCAACCAAGGAAGGAGCTAAAGGAGCTAGCAAAAAGTGAGAAGATAGCACCGAGAGCTCAGATCACCAAGAAGGGACAAAATATAGCAAGGAAGGAGAGAAAGTTATAGAGAATCTAGAAATATCTATAGGAGAGTTATTCCAAAAGGTGGAGCAGTCCACCAGGTGGATATCAAAGAGTGTAAGCATTCAATGGCATGGCCTATTTTTCTTCATTTGAGTAAAGATGAGTGGACAATTGTGTAAACATCGTAAAGAAGACCAAACAACCCATGCTTTAGAGGAGACATTTGAGATGATTTAGAATGCCAAAAGTTAAAGTTGATGACCTATTCTAACATGGCCACTTCATAGAATTTTTAATGTATTCAATGCAGCATGGGCCATTTCATGAAAACAAGCACCAAAGTCTTTTTTTTGAGGCTATATATTGTAATCTCTTAGTTTGTAGAAAGAGGATCTCTCTGTTATTGGAAGTGAAACTCTGCCCAAATTGAAAGGCATTTTTGAGACTTTGAGCTCAGACTGTTAATCATATTTTATCAAGTGAATGAGAAAGCAAGTGATCTTTCAGACTTTGTGTTGAAATAGCTTGTGTTATCTAGGAAATAATTCTTATGTCTTTTTCCTAAATATAGTCTTGTCCATTTAATCAAATAAGCAGAACAAGTGGAAATAATCTAAAAGATGTCCTGAAGTCGACTATGGGAGACTTTATGCTACCATAATTGTCTTTAGTCTGTGTGTTTTATGTTTTAGGATATTGGAGAGACTTTAAGCTCCCCTTATCCTTCGTAATATTTTACTCTTTTGTAGTTTTTGGTGGAGACTTTGTGTTGCACTTCTTTCTACTATGTTATTTTATCTTAAATAAGCACAAGAAACAATGAAAGACTTTGTGCTTTCGTAGGTTTCTCATGGATCTAGTTTCTACCTAGGAAGAATCCCTCCTGTTTGCTAAACATCATTTTTGAAATAAGAGATATGCCTTTAGTAATTACAAAAGAATTCTCCTTTATTTTATGAACATCATCTTTGAAAAAAGAGAGATGGATGGTATGATTTCACCCCTAAGTCTATTTTAAGTTTATATTAGTATATTATAGTTTATAGAGAACCTCCCCTTGCTGAGAGGAGATATTTATCTCATTATGTTGTGGTAACCACACCCATTTTACCATATAAATCTCATTATGTTGTGGTTGATATACCTATTTTTCCATCAGTTAGTTGATGACAAAATATTCAGCCAACAACTTTTGGTGACTCCACTAGGGAAGAACGTGTAATTTGAAGCCTCAAGCTTCAAATTGAAGCATTTCCAATCCTTTTCCATTATACACTCTGGCAGATCCATGGTATACATGAAGCCAAAGAGCTCAAGGTATTGTTGATCCTGTGTTCGAGTTTGTGTAGTGAAATAATTTTAACCTTTCTCCTCCATAATCTCACCTTCAACGAATCAAGAGTTTTCCTCTTACCAATGTCAGGTCTCTAATACTAGACGAAGCTTCTCTTTCCTTTGCTAGAAAATCTTTGTCTATACATACCCTATAGAGGTTCATTATCCCTCCTTTTAATTTTTATTTTTTGTAGCCCAAGGCCCTTGGGGTAACACTTTTGGCCCTCTGAATCTAACCCCACCTTTACATGAACTACCCCATAGTTCAAGAAAGAATTTTCCCAAGTTCTATGGAGATGGGAGAGTTCATCTTGATGAGCATATTGCAGCTTTCTACATAGCTTGTGTTGTGATAGGTGTTGAATTTGAGGATATAGCGATCAAACTATTTTTGGAAACATTGCAAGGCACTACCGCAGACTAGTTTTATCATCTATAAGCACAAACAGTAACTAACAGGAATGATCTCAAGGATAAGTTTGAGGCTAAGATCAAACCCATAGAAGATTCACATGCCCTATTAACCTAGCTTATGCAAATGAATAAGGAGCCTCACGAACCCATGCGAGACTTCATTGATAAATTTGACAAGTTGAGGAATAAGATTCCTATAATTACTCAGCTGATGCCAAAAAATCTTAAGTGCTTCTTCATCAATTCTCAGCTTCCTAAAGTGAGTTTCTTGTTGAGGTGGGTTGGCCACATAGATCTTGCTATAGCTTAGATTTTGGCCACTAAGGTTGAAGATGATCTTATCTTGGCAGGAAAGATAAGAAGATCTCTTAACAGAAATAAATCTTCTTCATCTTTTGAAAATTTCTCTACAGGCACCACTGATCCTATGGTGCAAAAGATAGCAAATGAATTACTAGATCTAAAAAATAAAATGACACAAGGGATGTCTACCCCTCCTTCTTATCAAGATATACTAAGGAGGACGTTTCCTAACTAGTCATATTAAGGCAATGCTACCATAAATCAAGGGAAACTAAATCATCTTCCTCCCCCATAGGGGAAGCTTGCCATTAAAACAACACCAGCTAACTCAACAATTGGTTATCATGAAGATGAACATGATTTCTCTTTCCAACCTGAGTTAGACCAAGAAGATGATGCTGATCTATTTGAAGAAGGTGAAGAAGAATTAGCTGGTGACTCTAACATTGGTTTCCTGAATTACCAGGATGAAGCTAGAAGTAAGAGAGTGTCATGTCCCCTTTTTAGTCGACATGTACAGAGTAGATGATTAGCCTATTATGCGACCCTCGTAGGCTAATGAGGTGGATAGAGGGTCTTGATGGAGCTGGGCTTGGCTTTCGTTTGGGCACTTTCGGGCATGAATTAAGGGAGATATTAATATTTGATTGATTTAATCAAATATTAATTATTTGAACTAATTTTAATTAATTATTAATTAATAATTAATTATTAATTAATTATTAATTATTAATGATTTGGTCTAATTTGAGGATGCAAATTCTAAATTAAGACTTGGTCTAATTTTAAGACCCTAGTTCTAATTTAAGGAAGTCTAATTTAAGGGAGTCTAATTTTAGCAAGCACACCTTTGGAGGTGTATAAGAATCTCTCATGGAAGAGAGTTTGTAACCATGCTTATTATTGATATTGATTCTTGTTAAGAACATTCTTCTGTGAAGACTGAGCCAAGGGTTCCAGGATTCCAATTGCAGTGAAGAACGTCAACTCTTCATTGTGTGCGATTCAGAGGTTGTGAAAGATCAGCCGATCTATTGCCGAATTGAGAGATAACTTCATACAGAAGTTATCATAGTATTACAGGTATTTGAGAGATAACTTCACTCAGAAGCTATCACAAGGGTTTACAGGTATTTTCTTTATTTTGGGTTTTTGATTCAAGAATTATCCAGATATAGATCTTTTGTGTCAGCCCATAATTCTACAGATCAGGATCAGGCATACAGGTTGTGTTATATCAGCGGCCGTACGACTTCCGTACAGATCTGCGAAAAATCCGTACGCATCTACAGAAAGTTCAGGTACCGACATCGGCGAACAAGAACTTACAGAGACCGACATCGGTCGACTCATCACCGACGTCGGCAAGGGGACTAATACAGGTCGACCGACGACGGCAGTATAACCGACGTCGGCGACTGTGTTTTTATACAGCAGGCTGAGACGTGCCAGATTCAACCCAGTTCGCGAAATATTCAGGCTATAAGGCCGAACTTTTGATATTATTTGTATACCTGACAGAGGATCTCAAATTGTAAGCTTATGAGCAAATAAAAAAGAAATTATACTGTGATTTATTCATCTATTTGAAGATATTTTGCAGAAATTCAGATAAGCAATTTGGAGCTTTGTTTTTGATATTCGAAGGGATATTACAGTGGTATCAGAGCTAAATCCTGCCATCCTGAGGGTTTAGAAATTTTATGCAGCCATAAGAGTTGCGACCACACGGGTATTACACACGCAGTAAAGCTTTGCTTGAAGGTACTCAAGTTCTAGAACAACCGCCGGAAGACATGGGTGATGATATTGGCAGGGCCCGTATTCCTCACCATCCGAGAGACCAAGATGATCCAGAGGTTTTACTTACTCTTAGAGAACTACGAGAAGGGCAAAGGCAGAATAACCAGGTATTACAGCAGTTGGCAGCAGCACTGCCAAGATTGGGTTCTCCGAGGGGACATTCCCCACACCGTGAAGATGTCAGGAGTGTTGCAGGATCACAGCGAGGCCATGGGACTATTTCTCGTACAGCGAATAGGCCTACTAGGCCTATCTTTGTGAGACAGGAAGCAGAAGAGGTTATAGCAGGTGAAGAGCATGAGGAGGAATTTATAGACACATTCAGGGCAGCGACTGATGAGTGGGAGTCATTACCACCTGTGGTCAGGGAGATGATTACTTTTGACCGATTCCTCACACAAAGGAAAGAACATTATCGAGGTCGACAGAATGGGAGACCAAGACCCCAGAACAATGATCTAAAGCAGGCTACGAGTAGGCTCACACTAGCAACATTTGACGGTAGTGGTAAGGTGACAGCACAGGCCTGGGTTAGTAAGCTGGATACATTTCTCACATTGTGACCGATGGGTGAGGAAGATGCTATCAGATATGCGACACTACATCTTGAGGGAGTAGCTCACGATTGGTGGCACCATGGGATGGTGACACTCCATCATGATCGGATCACTTCTTATCAGGAGTTTGTGGACAGGCTGGTGGAGCGTTTTGACAGGAGGGATCCAGAGTCCTATTTCCGAGAGTTGGCACAGTTGCGCCAAAGTGGCAGTCTAGAGTCATACATTGGTGACTTCCAGAAGTTATCAGTTATGGTTCCTGACATTTCAGAGAGGCGACTAGTAGTACTCTTCATGGAGGGCTTGACAGAACCATTGAGAGGTTAGATCAAAGGCTTTGATCCTCCTTCATTACAGGAAGCTATGAGGAAGGCGCGCAGTATGGAGATGGCAGCCCCATCAAGTAGATCTAACTCCAGAGGTACTTCTTCATCGAGAGACCATAAGCACTCCAACGGGGATACAGAGAGACCGGATTTTAACATAGATAAATCCGGGGTTAAAAATGATTCAAAGGCCAATCCAGCAGCACCACCTTTGGATCGTGAGGCACTTAATGATCTACGCAGGATGAAGCTTTGCTTCTACTGCAAAGGTCCATATGATATCCATCACGATTACCCTTTGAGGCCTAAGGGCAAAGCAAATCGTGTGATGTGGGCGTATTATGAGGATGCGGAATCAGAAGATTTCGAACAGCAGGGTAGTTCTGAGGAGGCAGAGGCTTCAGAGCCTAAGGCAGAGGTAGATGTAGAGCTTCATATACAGGAGGCACGCCTATCCAGCATTCAGTCGGATGAGTCATTCAGACTCCGTGGAGTTTTGGCAGGGCAGAAGGTTACTACCCTTCTTGATACAGGAGCCACACATAATTTCATAGATGCTAGATTGGTGGAGGAGCGTGGACTCACTACCAAAGATTTTGAGGGGATTAGAGTTAAGGTCGCCGATGGTCACACTCTTAAGTGTGAGCGCATGATTAGAGATCTCCCATTGCGCTTGAACAACTATGAGTTCAAGGCTAATTATTTTGTAGTGAACATGGGGGACATAGAATTAGTCTTGGGTATGAAGTGGCTTCATTCATTTGAGGAAGTTACTCTTCATCTCAAAGATATGGAGGTTTGTTTTCAGGTTGATGGAAAAACACATATTCTTAAGGCAATACGAGGCAGCAGCTTCAAGCATATGTTTTTTCATCGGATGGAGATGCCTATACGACATGATATGATAGAGTGCGATGATGAGGGCACATTGGCACCAACAAAGGAGAGATATGAGGATGAGCTTTGTCTTGAGGTGAGTTCAGTTCAAGAGTCAGCACATGTGGTAGAGGCTCAGCTTTCTTTTTCAGGGGGGTCACATGTTGATGACGATATGCGTATAGGAGACAGAGGTGATGTGACGCCATTGGATGAGAGTGGTGATGGACAGGGCCTGGAGTTTGTGTTGGTTGACAGCACTGTAGATCGAGACTTCATTTGGGATCCCGGTATTCAGCGATTGCTTGAGGGCAAGCAATTTCAGGAGGGGCGGATTGTCATGTCCCCTTTTTAGTCGACATGTACAGAGTAGATGATTAGCCTATTATGCGACCCTCGTAGGCTAATGAGGTGGATAGAGGGTCTTGATGGAGCTGGGCTTGGCTTTCGTTTGGGCACTTTCGGGCATGAATTAAGGGAGATATTAATATTTGATTGATTTAATCAAATATTAATTATTTGAACTAATTTTAATTAATTAATAATTAATTATTAATTAATTATTAATTATTAATGATTTGGTCTAATTTGAGGATGCAAATTCTAAATTAAGACTTGGTCTAATTTTAAGACCCTAGTTCTAATTTAAGGAAGTCTAATTTAAGGGAGTCTAATTTTAGCAAGCACACCTTTGGAGGTGTATAAGAATCTCTCATGGAAGAGAGTTTGTAACCATGCTTATTATTGATATTGATTCTTGTTAAGAACATTCTTCTGTGAAGACTGAGCCAAGGGTTCCAGGATTCCAATTGCAGTGAAGAACGTCAACTCTTCATTGTGTGCGATTCAGAGGTTGTGAAAGATCAGCCGATCTATTGCCGAATTGAGAGATAACTTCATATAGAAGTTATCATAGTATTACAGGTATTTGAGAGATAACTTCACTCAGAAGCTATCACAAGGGTTTACAGGTATTTTCTTTATTTTGGGTTTTTGATTCAATAATTATCCAGATATAGATCTTTTGTGTCAGCCCATAATTCTACAGATCAGGATCAGGCATACAGGTTGTGTTATATCAGCGGCCGTACGACTTCCGTACAGATCTGCGAAAAATCCGTACGCATCTACAAAAAGTTCAGGTACCGACATCGGCGAACAGGAACTTACAGAGACCGACATCGGTCGACTCATCACCGACGTCGGCAAGGGGACTAATACAGGTCGACCGACGACGGCAGTATAACCGACGTCGGCGACTGTGTTTTTATACAGCAGGCCGAGACGTGCCAGATTCAACCCAGTTCGTGGAATATTCAGGCTATAAGGCCGAACTTTTGATATTATTTGTATACCTGACAGAGGATCTCAAATTGTAAGCTTATGAGCAAATAAAAAAGAAATTATACTGTGATTTATTCATCTATTTGAAGATATTTTGCAGAAATTCAGATAAGCAATTTGGAGCTTTGTTTTTGATATTCGAAGGGATATTACAGAGAGAAGTGTTTGATGGATCATACACTATTTTTACTAGGTCCTAGAACTAGTCAACTCAACAAGTTGATAAGGGAAAAATAGGGGAAGAATTTCAACCAGTAATTTCAATTTCTAAATGGGGGACTTCACTACCTTTCCAATCAAGGGACCCAGTGATCAATAAAAAAGTAAGTACCTCAATCAACCATGTACCTTCTGCTTCAATTTCTTAGACCAGTACCACACCCAACCAAACCTAGAATGATGGAATTCCTTCCTCTATTACTAGTTATTTTTAGTCATTTGATATAATTGACCATACTAGGAAGACCAAGATCCAAATTTTTGAGTTTGAATACTTACAAGCCAACCTTGAGCAGTTGGATAGGCTAGTTGAACACATCAAGAACAAAACTGTCCCTACAGGACAAGATGTTTCAAAGATAACTCATGATCCCCCAAAGAACAAAGCCACCCAAAATAATCTTTTCATTACTCCTATGTCCCCTAGGAAAATAGAACCTTTCTATGTTTCCCTTTTGATTAATGGTCATAAGTTGAACAACTGTATAATAGACTCTAGAGCCTCTAACAATGTGATGCCCACCAAGGTGGCAGACTCTCTCAGTCTCACTTTGACTAAAAATTTTGGGAGATGTTTCTTCATGGAAAATAAGAAAGTACCACTTTTGGGTTAGATCAAAGATGCCCAATTTGCATTCACAGCCTTCCAAAAAAAAGGATTAAAATGACAATTTTGGTGGCTGACATTCCAGTTTCCTATGGCATTTTGCTTAGATGAAATTTTTGTAAGGTTGTTGGTGGAGAATTGAACATGGGATTTTCTAAGGCAAGGATACCTATCAAGGGAATCATGAAAAGGTTGCTTCCTGAGGAGTCAAAATACATTGTCACCCAAACATCAGCCCTTAAAGCTCAAATTCTGTTTGAATCATCAGGAATGGGTAACTATTTTCTATCCACAGAAGATGTTTCTATTTCATCAGATGAAAATTATATAAGTGACAATCCAAAAAATTTAGACAAGACATCAGAAGAATTGGTGGAGCATAGTGAGATAAAAAAAGATCTTCCCTCTCTAATGAAGAGAAGTCTAAAAGGAGATCAGATTCTAATGATGCCTGGATTCTAGAATTTGATGGCAACAATTCTTCTACTAGTTCTAGAGCTAGAATTGTTTTGATATCTCTATAAAGAGATATTTTCCCCTATTCATATAAGTTGTAGTTCATCAATACCAATAACATTGTTGAGTATGAATCTTTGTTGCTCAGATTGAAAGCTGCTCAAGCTAAAGATGTTAATCTTCTTCATGCCCGAGGAGATGTTGAACTGGTAGTTTGTCAGGTGAGGAACCTGTATCAAATCAAGAATGAAAAATTGTAACATTATCATAATCTGGTGTGGGACTACCTTGAAAGTTTTGAGGCTTTTAGTATTTATTTAGTGCCTAGAGAATTCAATGATCGAGCAGATTCCTTGGCCATTTCTACAACTGTCATGGTTCCTCACCAAAATTTAAAAGGGCATAAGTACACTATTGAACTAGTCTTTTGACTATGTGTACCTAATAATACCAACCATTGGCAAGTGTTTAATGAGGACAACCAAATCATTGCTTTTTTGGAATAGATGGATAGCTTTGAGGAGCTTTATTTTGAAAATAGTGAATCTCCACCGTGGGAATCAGCTCTCGAAACAAATTTAAAAACTGGTGAAGAGTTATTTCAACTCAAAGGGAATAAAAT
Source organism: Torreya grandis (assembly GCA_037957365.1). Lineage (NCBI taxonomy): Eukaryota > Viridiplantae > Streptophyta > Pinopsida > Cupressales > Taxaceae > Torreya > Torreya grandis. Next base: position 317,686 of record JARHVA010006422.1, read on the forward strand.
TCCCAAAGGGTTATTCTCTCTTGAAAATATATTCGATAAGAATGATAGGTTTATCAAGAAGTGACCAATGGATTCAAGTTCTTTCAGAGATTTTGATCAAATAAATTTTGAGTACAGAAGATAATCCCAAAATGGTCAACATCAGGAATTGTTGCACTCCTGATGAAAAGATCAAATTCATTACTTTGCTTCACCATTACATTGATGTTTTGGCATACTCTTATGATGATCTAAAATCTCTCAGGCCTAAAGAAATTTGGCACAAAATTCTTCTCAAGGTTGGGTCATTACCTCACAAGTAGAAACAAAGGTAGTACAACCTCAGGATATTAGGTACTATTCTTTTTGAGATCCAAAAAATGTTAAATGCGAGGATAATTTTTCCAATCCATCATTCCACCTAGATTATGAATATAGTCCTCATGAGAAAAAAGAATGGATAAATTCACCTCTGTGTTGATTTTAAAAATCTAAATCAATCCTCTTTAAAAGACAACTACCCCCTGCCCATCATGGATCTGCTACTACAAATAGTGACTAGCTCAGAGATGTTATCAATGTTAGATGGTTTTTCAGGATATAATCAAGTGGAATTTGGTGAAGCAGACCAATATAAGACCACTTTCACTACCCCCTGGGGCACCTTTGCATATCACAGAGTGCCTTTTGGTTTGATCAATGCTAGTGCCACCTTCTAGAGAGTGATGGATTTTGCCTTCAAAAATGAAATGGGGAAGTTCATTGTGGTATATTTTGATGACTTGACCATCTTTTCCAAACATCATCCTGATCATGAGCATCATTTACAACAAGTGCTGGAATGATGTTGAAAAAATGGCATTTCTCTCAATCCTAAGAAACTATTTTTTGGGGTTATAGAAGGGAAACTTCTCAATCACACTGTATCCCAAGAAGGCATAAAGATCGACTCAAAAAGAGTCAAATATATCTAAGAGATTAATCTTCTTTCTATTAAGACTACAATCCATTTTTTCTTTGGAAAGGTGAATTTTCTATGAAAGTTCATTCCTAAATTCACAGAGAAGACTCGCCACATTTTCAACATGATGAAGGGTAAAGCTACTTTTTTTTGGACTAAAGAAGGCAAGTTAGCATTTCAAGAGATCAAGGAAGCTATCACCTATGCCCCAATCCTAGTTTGTTTGGATTATACCAAAGACTTCATAATATATAGCTATGTTTCTGAACACACGCTTTTAGCCATTTTGGTTCAGTAGAACAAAGAAGGTGTGGAGTCCCCCATATATTTCATGAGTCTTCCTCTCAAAGCTCATGAGATGAAATATTCAAACATGGAGAAGCATGCTTATGTTATGGTTAAGGTGATAAAACACTTCCATTTTTACATCCTAAACTCACACACTATTACTTTAGTTCCTCATACAACAATAAAGTCCATTCTAACTCAACAGGAGTTTAGAACTAAAAGGGGTAATTGGATTGATAAAATCCAAGAGTTTGATCTTATTATCAAAGCTATGAAGCTTTTGTGGGGAAGAGGTCTCTACCAATTAATTGCTGATAATATACCAGAGGAAGTATGGCATGAAGAAACATAGGTTGAAGACATACCTACAATTCTCTTTATCACTACTACGAATGAGTGGTATTTCAATATCACTCATTTCCTTACCTATGGTGAGTGTCCTACCCACTTTTCTTGTGAATAAAAGAGGACTATTAATTTAAAAGCTACTAACTTTGTCCTGTGGGACAACAATTTGTACAAGAGAAGCCTTGATGGGGTATTTCTTCATTACATGGATAAAGTGTAACAGAGCAAAATTTTGGAGTCTTTCCAAAATTTGGCTTGTGGAGGACATTTTTTTACACCTGTGACTACCCATAAGATTCTATGAGCTAGGTACTATTGGCCTACTCTGTTTCGAGATTCATACACTTAGGTGCATAGATGTGAGCTATGTCAACAGTTCGTTGGGAAACCCAAGTTGGCCGCATTACCTCTCAAGCTGGTGGTGATCAAAGAGCCATTTCAGTAATGGGGTATTGATTTCATTGGCACTATAAACCCATCCTTGAGTGCTAGACATGACTATGTTCTAATAGCCAAAGACTATTTTACCAAGTGGGTGGAAGCCATTCTAGTCAAGCATGATACTTCAGAAGTGGTATGTAATTTCCTCAAGGAAAATATTATTTCTCAGTTTGGAGTCCCAACCAAGATTATAATAGATAATGTATCCTATTTCTATTCTCATGAGGTTACCCAATTCTACTATTATTATGAGATTATCCTCTCCCACTCTTTTGACTATTATCCACAAGGAAATGGTCAAGCAGAATCAAGCAACAAGAACTTGGTGACCATTATCAGAAAGCCAGTAGATGAAAATTAGAGAACCTAGCATAAAGCATTATTTGATGCTTTATGGGTAGACATAATTACACCCAAAAGGGTGATAGGTATGTCACCATTTCAAAATTTGTATGGTTTGAATGTAGAGATACCAATCACACTAGCATTACCAGCACTAAAGTTGGTAAAGGCAGTCGAAGATCAAACACTTGAATATTCTATCAATAAGAGGATCATGTGCTTGACTGAACTAAATGAGTAGTGAACTATGGTGGTGGACCGTATTTCTGCACATCAAAGTCTGGTAAAGAAACTCTTCGACTAGAAAGTAAGGATTCATGATTTTTAGATTGGAGATCAAGTCTTATTGTGGGACAAGAGGAGAGAACCAAAAGGAATGCATGGAAAATTAGATTCCTTATGGAGTGGTCCATTTACCATTCATTGATTAAATGGTGAAAATAGTTTTTTATTGAAATATCAAGATAGAATGCCATTTTCACTGCCTCACAGTGGGTAGCATCTAAAGTACTTCAATCCTTGAAGTATCAGATAAGTCTAGTTGTACATTTGTATACTCTTTATTTTTTTCATGTTGTTCATTTGGTTTTTGGCATCTTTCTCTTTTTGGATGGCATGACTCCATAGCCCAAGGGCATAGATGAAGGCACTTGGAGTTTGGATTCTACTCCCTTTGATTGTTTTAAAATACAATCGATGGAAGTTCCCCTACTGGAGCCAACTATTGTTCCCAAAATCTGTCACTTATTTTTGTTGACAACATATCGACCATTTCAGTCTTGTAGGCCAAAATGCTCTCTTTCTTTCTCAAAATATTCTGAGCAGTCAAGTTATTTAATCACACATGCCTTTTTAGCTAAGGAAATCATAGGTTCAAAAGGTGGGCTTTCACAAGGAAAAATCTCAAAACACTTAAGGCATTTCCTAAAAAATTGTAAGGATGGTTCAACGCCAAGGTTTAATCAAAAGGTTCAATGGCAGGGTTCAATAATATGGAATGAACCATTAAATCATTGAACCATTTAACTCTGCCTTCGAAAGGTTCAAAAATATCAAAGGTTCAATGAGTTCAAAGCTTCAACACATTCAAAGGGTTTAAAGATTCAAAGTTAAAAGTTTGAGTGAATGGTTCAAACAAAAGATTATAGAAAAAGGTTCAACCAAATGGTTCAAATAATAGGTTCAACAATACATTAAACTCCTAAAGAAGACTAAGTGAATGCATCTCTTTACAAAACATCAAACCGCCAAACTACCGAACCGTTGAAATTTGAACCATTGAACCTTAAACCATTAAAATTTGAAAGGTTCAAACGGTTTAAGGTTCAAAGTGGTTCAAGAGACCAGTGACATCTCTGTGGATGTCAAATTTAGGGTAATGAACTAACCATTGGTTTTTGAATAATGTAGACCTGAGAACAAAATCAGTGACCAGCCAAGGAAGGAGCTGAAGGAGCCAGCAAAAAGTGAGAAGATAGCCCCAAGATCTTAGGTCACTAAGAAGGGACAAAATATAGCAAGGAAAGAGAGAAAGTTATAGAGAATCTAGAAATATCTATAGGAAAGTTATTCTAGTAGGTGGAGTAGTCCACCAGGTGGATATCATAGAGTGTAAGCATTCAATGGCACAGCCTATTTTTTCTCATTTGAGTAAAGACAAGTGGATAGCCATGTAAACATCATAAAGAATACCAGGCAACCCATGCTTTGGAGGAGACATTTGAGATGTTTCAGATTACCAAAACTTAAGGCTGATGACCTGTTCTAACATGGCCCCTTCATAAATTTTCTAATGTATTCAATGCAGCATGGGCCATTTCATGAAAACAAGCACCAAAGTCTTTCTTTGGAGGCTATATATTGTAATCTCTCAGTTTGTAGAAAGAGGATCTCTCTATTATTAGAAGTGAAACTCTACCCATATTGAAAGGCATTTCTAAGACTTTGAGCTCAGACTATTAATCATATTTTATCAAGTGAATGAGAAATCAAGTGATCTTTCAAACTTTGTGTTGAAATAGCTTATGTTATCTAAGAAATCATTCTTATGTCTTTTTCCTAAATACAGTCTTGTGCATTTAATCAAATAAGTAGAATAAGTGGAAATAATCTGAAAGATGTCCTGAAGTCGACTATGGGAGACTTTGTGTTGCCATAATTGTCTTTAGTCTATGTGTTTTATGTTTCAAGATATTGGAGATACTTTGAGCTCCCCTTATCATTTGTAATATTTTACTCTGTTGTAGTTTTTGATGGAGACTTTGTGCTGCACTTCATTCTACTGTGTTATTTTGTCCTAAATCAGCACAAGAAATAATGAAAGACTTTGTGCTTTCGTAGGTTTCTCATGGATCCAGTTACTACCCAGGAAGAATCCCTGTTGTTTGCTAAACATAATTTCTAAAAGAAGAGAAATGCCTTCAATAATTAGACAATAATTCTTCTTTATTTTATGAACATCATCTCTGAAACAAGAGAGATGGATGGTATGGTTTCACCCTTGAGTCTATTTTTAGTTTATATTAGTATATTATAGTTTTTAAGGAACCTCCCCTTGCTGAGAGGAGAGATTTATCTCATTATGTTGTGGTAACCACACTAATTTTGATGTATAAATCTCATTGTGTTGTGGTTGATATACCCATCTTGCCATCAGTTAGTTGATGACAAAATATTCACCCAATAATATTATAGGATTTTATATGATGGATTCATGCCAATAGAGGTAAATACACCAACTTTGGAGGTTTATGAGGCACATAAGTTAGTGATGAGGTCTAATATATCTAAGATTCACCACACTTCAAGGTTATAGAAATTAATTCATAAGTCACTACCTCTTACACCACCAAGTCCTAGTGGGCCACAACAATAGTTGACTCATAAGGATACTACAAGTTAGAGTTGATTGACATAGATATTTGTATTTTTTTATATCATGACTTGTATATATTTGTGATTTATATGACATTCAGTTTTGATCTCCATTGATGTACACAAACTCTAATACATGCATACATACATGTGTGTGTGTGTGTGTGTGTGTGTGTGTGTGTGTGTGTGTGTGTGTGTGTGTGTGTGTGTGTGTGTGTGTGTGTGTGTGTGTGTGTGTGTGTGTGTGTGTTTGTGTGTGTGAGAGAGAGAGTGTAAGTGAGTGTGTGTGTGTGTGTGTGTGTGTGTTTGTGAGAGAGAGAGAGAGAGAGAGAGAGAGAGAGTGTGTGTGTGTGTGTGTGTGTGTGTGTGTGTGTGTGTGTGTGTGTGTGTGTGTGTGTGTGTGTGTGTGTGTGTGTGTGTGTGTGTGTGTGTGTGTGTGTGTGTGTGTGTGTGTGTGTGTGTGTGTGTGTGTGAGTGAGTGATAATAAGTCATTACTCTAAGGTACTACCCCAAGGGCAAGATACATGTAAAATAGAGAAAGCATAAAAAAGTGTATAGGGGAACCAACTAACAAAGAGAAAAAGCAACCTTGGGTAGGGGCTCAAATGACTGGCTTACAAAATAGTGAGAGTGTAGGTCAAAATAATTGTAAAATAGAGAGAACATGGATTATATTGATTTAAAAAAGGTGAGAGTATGGAGTATGGGTGATTGATATGACTTCAAAAACTGAGCACTACATATATAGTCTAAATGGACCTCATGTCATTGTAGTTCAACCTATCGTGAGAGATATTACTAATCAACAATAGGTTGAGGTAAGAGAATGGAAAAGTAGTATTAATGGTATAATATTTTTAAAAATATAAGAGATGAAACATCATATAGCTAAATCATGTTTGAAGTGCTATAATATATTGTTTTCAAGGATGTGCTAATGGTAACCAAATATGCATTGTCAGCTAAATCTTTCTCTGAATCTAGAATCTAAATCTATTTGTTGTATCTATAAATTAGAATCAAGATTAGAATGGTAATAGGATAGAGGAATAATAGGGACTGACATAATTAATATAAAAACATGAAGGGAAGATGATAAAGTTATACCCCTAAGTAGGGGTCCTCATAGAAGATATTCAAGCAAATCAAGAGTAAATATGCTTGAGATGCATAATATTCATGAGCTCATCTAGTGTAGCCAAAGTGTATGCTCTAAATCCATAGTTAGATATAATAATGATTGGTCTTAGCCAATTAGGCTCAAATTTTCCCTTATTTTCATGTGTTATATTAGTATTTTTATGATTTTCATTCAGCACAAGATCACCAAATGTAAACCCATTGGGATTGGTATGTATGATGTATTATTCCAGGTAGATATCCATTTTTCATCAAGTAGTTATAGTTCTTAAAATTGAGTTACTCTATACTCCTCATCATCAATGATATCCTCAAATGAAATGTGAAAGTAAGTCAACTTGATCTCAATAGGGAGAATAAATTTAGTGACATAAACTAGTGAATATAGTGTGGCCTATGTGGGTGTTTGGGTTTTGGTATAAAAGGCTTAGAGGGAGATAAAAAAATTATAAGTGTTAATCATAGCCAATAACATTAATAATAATTTTATGGATTTGGACTAGGGTCTTGTTATATGCCTCAGCTTGGCCATTGCTTTGGGTAAAATAAGGAGTGAAAAACCATTATTTGATATGGTATTTGTCACAAAGGACTTTGACGTCCTTATTTTTAAAGGATCCACCATTATCAGAAATCATGACATAAGTAATTCCAAAGTGGAAAATAAGGTGATTTAGAATGAATTTGTAAATTTTATTATCGGTTACATAAGTGAAGTGAATGTCTTCAATCCACTTAGTAAAATATTTGGTGGTAGTGAGGATGTGTTTATGGCCATCTGAAGAAGTAGTATTGATTTTCCCTATGAGATTGAGTCCCCATATGGAGAATGACTAAGGATTAGTAATGGATTGAAGTGATCAGGATAGAGCATGAATAATATTGGTGTGTGTCTAACAAGGTACCCACTTCTTAACATATGCACATGCATCTACTTCTATAGTGGGCCAATAATACCATATACGAAATATTTTCTTGGTAAGGACAATTCCACTAGTATGGGCCCCACAAATCCATTTGTGCACTTATTTAAGTGTTAATCTAGATTCTACAAAAGTTAAACAATGAATTAGATTTACATCATATCCTCTATGATAGAGTGTATCATCGAGTAAGGTATAATGAGAGGCATTGTGAATAAAGGTTTTTTATTTATTACAGTAAAGGTTATCAGGAAGAATGTGGCTATGAAGTTAGTCATATAAGTCATAATACCAAGTTGAGCTAGGACCAACAATATCACATACAATTATGGATGTTAAACATTCATGAGATAGTTTCAAAATTCATTTTATAAAGAACTAGTAATATGGAACATGATCTATGATTTCTATCAATTAGCCAATTGTTGCCATTATGTTTTTAGTCATGTTACTTGCCCTTGGTATCTACTCAAACTAGATATGTTAAAATCATTATTTGAAATTGTCCACCATATTCTTGTAAGGTATAATTTTGTCATCTTTGGTCTGATATTGCTCTATCACTTGGTTAATAATCAACTAGGAATCCCCATGAACATGTAATTTATTAATATTTTATTATACTACTAGGTGTATACTTGTAATGAATGCTTCATACTTTGATATATTGTTGGTACAAGTGAAACCAATATGGAAAGATTTGGTAATAATATCCCCTTATAGTGTTTTTAACATAATTTTGGCCCTATATCCATGAGATGTTTAGGAATTATCAAAATAGAGTGTTTAATGTTATGATTCATAAGAAGTTTCTTCTCAAGTCAAGATGGAATCATCAAGAAAACCAAAAGTGAGTGGCTTAGTATCTCATAAGGGTGATTTGGTAAGTTGATATGTAAGTAATTTACCCTTAGATTATTTTTTGTGTATATATTCAATCTCAAACTCACTGAATATCATAACCCATTTATCCATGTGGATATTCAAATTTACCTTAAAAAGTAGATATTTGAGTGGGTCTACTTTAGCAATAATAATGGATTTATTATTGAGAATGTAATGTCATAATTTTGAGGATGTGAATACCATTCCTAAGTAGGATTTTTAAATTGGAATATAGTTGTGTTCATAAGAAACTAAGTTTTTGCTTAAATAATACACTATTCATTATGTCCCTTGATCATCATGTTGGGCAAGGAGTGCCCCCAGGGCATGTTATGTTGCTGAAATGTAGAGGAGTAGTGGTTTCCTAAGTGTTGGTGGATCTAAGATATGTGGATTTTTCAAATATTATTTCAAATTCCTTTTGACAATTAATGTTCCATGAAAATGTGGTACCATTCTTCAAAATATAAGTGAAAGGATGATATTTATCTACCAATTATGACATGAAGCACCAAATAGATTGAAATCTCCCATGGAAATTATGGATATACTTTAGATTAGATGGATAAGGTATATGTGTAATGTATTTAATCTTGGTAATCTCAACTTTAATGCCCCTATGAGAGATAATGAAGCCTATAAATTTACCAAAAGTGATACCAAATACACATTTCTTAGGATTAAGATGCACATTGTATTCATGAGGTCTTTAAAATATCCTTCATAACACTTCTAGATTACTTGACCTAGTCTTGGATTTTACTAGAATGTCATCCACATAGGCTTCTATAATATCATGCATCATATCATGTAAGATTATAGGCATTACACATTTTTAAGTAGCACTAGCATTCTTGAGGCCAAAATGAATCATTTGATGACATAAATTTTCCATGAAGTGATGAATGTTGTTTTGTGTTAGTCTTCAAGTGTTATTTTCATCTAATCATATCCTGAGAAGCCATCCATAAGAAATAACATTTCATACCTTGTTGCAAAATCTATGATCATATCAATGTTTAGAAAAGTAAAATCATCCTTTGGGAATACATTATTGACATCTCTAAAAATTTTACATATGTGGATTCTTGATGGCCAGTACAATTTTTGATATCCATTCTGAATAGTCTATGGGATGAATACATCCTACCTCGAATAATTTTTCTAATTCCTTTTTGACTAGTATGGTAATGTAAGGATGAATTTTTATCAACTCTTATTTTATTAACTTGGCATATAGGTTTGAAACAAGGTGATTGACAACTAAATAATGATCCAATATCATGTTCCTCTTTAGTGAGGGACATTCGAATCTTGATCCATTCAAGATCATCTAGGATTCCAATGTTTGCTTCTTCATGTCTTCTATTAGCAATGTAGAACCATCATCTATAATAGTGGGTAGTGAGGTCCATTGATATTATTCATCATCTTATGGCTCAACTAGATTATCAATTTCACCCATGTATGAATAATTTGAATCACCAAATGTTGGTAAAGGACACTTAACAAAAGCATATGGGAAATCTTGAACCGATTATTTAAATACTTTTTGATCTTTTGAACTAATTTTTGACTGGCATGAGGTTATGGGACTAAAAGCACCATATAATTCATTTGAAAGAGCATGAACTTCCCCATTTAATGGTGCTTGAAATAGGTTTTCACCAAAAATAGGAGAACCTCTGGGTTTTTGAGGAAGATAAAAGAGGATCCATCTGCTTGGAATCTAAAAAGAAGAAACCAGATAAGGAAGAAGATCAGTTCATCAGAAGCCAAACTAGAGTCAAATGCAATAAAAAATCTAATATAGTGACCAAAAAACTAGTCTCTTATTCTGAATCGAACTAACTCTATATCTCCCTGCTACTTTAGGTTTCTTTTTATACTTTTAGTTGACTATTGGGTGATGTTTAGAGGTAGTTTGGCTAATCTATTGGGTTGTCCCTATTATCTCACTGAGTTGTTTTGATTTTTCCTTCTTATATTTTAGTTATCTTTTGTAATGGGTATGGGCCCCTTCAACCCATCTTTTACTAATTAAATAAAAATCTTTTTATGTACTATTTTGCTAATCTAAAAGTGCCTCAAAGAGGTTTTCACTTTGGGACCTCAATGTCTCATTTTCATTTTTTTGTTTTTATTTTTAACCAAGGAATTTTAGTTACTCTTAAAAATGGTTGGAAATTTTAAAAATAATAGTGAATCCTTGCTTATTATAACCAATCATAAAACCATCTTTTAGTCCCATGAATGCAAAAATTGCCTTATTTTGGAAATCATCTAATGATATATGTGCACCTTATTGGTCCCATTTAATTAATTAGGGGAAATGAAGGAAAATAGGGTAATTAGAGGTGAGAAGGGTAATATTAAAAATGGTATTGGTATTAATAAGGTTCGTATAATCTAACTCATTGTATATGATATAATAGTACTCTACATCATTACCAACATCTTCATTTTTAGATTAAAAAATTGGTATCACTCTTGAGATCTAAGGGGTCACCCCATATGTTTTATACCCAATACCTCAAGTCAATTTTTATTTGGTATTTTATACTAGATCAATATTATCTCTACTTTAACCCCAACCCTTTGCCTTCATAAGCTTCATTATCCATTATTCTATTAAGAATAGGATACTTTTATCTTTTGTAGCAAGTAACAAAGTTATCATTTTACAACCATGAGTCATCATCGCCTTTAATCTATTCTTGTTCTTATGTAGTGGTTTTGAAAAAATAAATATGTATTTTCTATTGAGATTCATATTTATTACACCATTCCATTCTGACACTCTACACTTTGGGCCTACCATGTGATTTAGGTGTTTTCATCAATTTGGCTAAAATTAAAAGCATTACCAATTTGGTATTCACCATAGCCTTTGTATGTAATGTTAAAATGGTCAAATATTTGAGGAGGTGGTCTAGATGATGTAGATGTAAAGATAATTAGAGCCACATAATTTTACTTATAAGGTTAAACATCTACCTTTTTATCCTTTATGGGGATATGCTCTAGACTAAGGCAATAATTATAGATTTTGTACTCTGCTTTAAGATGTTTACAATACTGGTATGGATGCAACTTTCTAGGTATGGTGACCTCAAAGATTGAATGAGGAAATTTGATGCACTAATATAGAGTATAAATTAATACACATAATTCATGTATCCAAGGTCATCCAAGGAGTAATTTGTAAGACAATTTTATATCCAAGACATGGCAAAGAGTATGGTGGGTTAAATATCAAATGCTAATAGGTAAGAAAATGGTGCCATATGATTCTCTCTCCTCATTATCATAGGCCTTGATGGTAATAGTATTTGTTTTAAAATATAATACTATGTATCCCAAATGTTTGAACATATTAAAATTTACAATATTGAAACATGAACCATTATCTATGATGACACTTTTTATCATATGTCTAGAAATTTCTGCCTCTATATAAAGTGGGTTATTATGAAGAGGACCAAGATGTGACATATCACTTTGGTCAAATTTAAGCTATTATCATAGGTTAAAATGATATTCATTTGGAATTTTTTAGAATAAATCTCACTTAGGACCTTGGATTGGCTTAAAATCTCATTAAATATTATTTTATGGATGTTTGAGGTACACAAAAGATCTAAGATAGAAATTTGAATTAGTGTCGTTTGTAATTGTTTCACAATATCATATAGATTGTTATTCATAGAATAAGTTAGTTTAATTTTATTAGGTGGAGGACCTTTAATGGTATTTTTTTATTAAGAAGGTGTGATTACTTGGATGGTTATCTTGGAATGTTGAGTTGTGATTGAACAAAACTGAGTTGACGAGTGATTACTATAAGTAAAAGAAGGGAAATTATGGTATATAATGGTAACTCTTAGTTATTGGAAGTTATTAAGGAAAATTTTAACCAAATTATGATTAGCATAATATGGGGGAGGAATTCTAGTGTAGGTGAACTCTAAGGTCTACAATTTCTCCTTTAGAGTGTCTTATCTTTGCTAGACTTGTAACCTTTCCTCTAGGCTTACTAAGCTCTTTTGGTACTATCAAAGACTGAAATTAGAATAATAAAAACCTAAATTAATCCATACACATGTTCAACAACCTATTTCACATGTTATATGTCCCTCTCCCACTTGATATTCTCAAGAAAACTCAAAAAACTATAGTTTAAGCCCTATTTAGGCCTAATTTTGGGTCTACAGACACTCTATCACATAGAACTATACTTTTAAGAATATTCCCAACTTGACACCTTTTCATCCCATTATATTCACCATCTCATCTCTATCTTCCATTTTTCAAAGGATTTGGATCAATTATTTAAGAGATAAACAAGTTTCCAAGCCTTAAACCATGTTTTCCATGATTTCCTATAAGTATGTAATACCCAGTCTTGATTATTTTCACTTGTATGGATTCATAAAATATAAAAACAATTTTATATTTTATATATCACCCTAACACAATATTTTACAAATTTTTATTGAATTTGGAGGTTTCATTCTCTAGATACTTCACTTTTGATCTCTTAAACCCTAACTTAGGGTTTGTAAGTCTCAAATAACCTAAGAGATCAAATTTAGGAGTATCTAGGTGTTTAAATATTTTAAAACAATATTTTAAAATATATCAAGTTCCATACATTTTATTATTTATTTGAAAACTATTCTTCAAGGTTAGACAAATAAAAACATTCAAAGAACTCACTTTTATATTGGATTTTATCAATTATTACCCTATTTCAGACACTACAACTTGAAGAAACACCATGATCATGATAAACAAAGTAAAGGAACAAACTATAAAATATATATACCCTTTAATGGATTCTGAGTCTCTCTTTCAATAACATAATAAATAGTCTTCTTTATTCTTATAACTTCAAATTACACACAGATCTGTAGTATATTATCACCAATAACAACCCTTAATTAAGATTTTCTCCTTATTTTTATACATTATTAAGCTTACCCATTTATGTTTCAAACTCTATCCAATTTAAATAACTTATTAAACTTTTTTCTATTATCTCTATACTTCTTCAACCACTCCTAAGACTCATCAACATGCTTTATTTGGTCTCTATCCTACGTTGGATGAAGTTTTTCAAGGTAAAAACCTAGTTTTTTAACAATTACAATCATGGTAAAAGATAAATCACATATAAATCACATAATTATACCCAAAATATCACCTCATAATGATAATTAGCCTTTCAACTTACTAAAACCCCTTAAACAGGCCAAAAGCAATTCAAAAACTTGAATTGTTGGTTTTGGTGAAAAAATCCAAAAACATGACAAAATGATATATAAATCAAACTTGAATCCTAGATATATATTATTATTTAAGATATAAGAACCATGATACCCCTTAATACCTCCATTTAATGTAATTGAACTATATACAATGATACACCTACATTAGACTACCAAAGAACAAAAGACTTCTTTATGAGCTCTTGCTCATGAGCTCTTCAACATTGCTGCCATGCTTATTGATCTATGAAGGTGTCATCCATGTTACATCCTCAAGTGGATAGTTATTAAAATTTATCAAATACTGAAATTATTCTTTGTCTATGGTCTTATTCACCACTTTTTTGTCTAGAATGGCTTCAATTTCATCTGGTTATGCCTTTGGTAGTTGTTTCTCCTAATGGATGATCTAATCATATTTTATTCAAGTTATTTTTATAAGTTATCCACTCTTATAAAATGATATAAGTAAGACAAATTAAATATATGTGAGATTCGAATGTCAATTGGAAGCTTCAATTTATAGGCATTAGCTAAAAAAATTCTCAAAACCTTACAAGGTCTAATCTTCTTCATTTTAAAGTTATTATATTCCCCATTAGGTAATATTTATTTCCTAATATGATAAATTACAATATCACCTACTTAAAAATTTAATTATCTTATTTTTAAAATAATCATTCCTTTTATACTTACTTGAACTCATCTCTATCTTTTATTTTACCTATTTGTGGAGTTCTTACATAACCGATGTAAAATCCTCTCCTTCTACACTTATTTTGTCTTTTTTTCCTAAATTTATCATCTCATAGACTCCCCTTGTATAAATTTCATACATAATATAAAATTGAATAAATATTTTACTTATATTTGAAGAGTGATTGCATATAAATTATACTTGAGCTAGTACTTGATACTACTATTTGGGATAATCACTCACCAATATTCTAAGGATGTTTTCAAGGCTCACATTAACCAATTTAATTTGAACATAACTATAAGGATGGTAATATAATATAAAACTAAAATCAGTTATAAATTTCCTCCAAATAGTTCTCCAAAAGTGACCAACAAACTTAGTGTCCCTATTAGATTCAATGCTTCTAGGAAGCCCATGCAATCTTACTACTTATTTTAAGAATAAATTAAAAATATGAGTTTTATCACTTATTTTTGTACAATTAAGAAGTGAGAAATATTTTAAAACCTATTAAATAATACAAATATTGAATCATTACCTTTTTGTGTCTTTGGTAGCTCAAGTACAAAATCCATGCTAACTGAATCCCATGGCCTACTAGGAATTGGTAATGGATGGTATAGGCCTACATTTTGAATTGTACATTTGGAATACTGACATATTATACACCTTTAAAAAAACATTTTCACATCACCTTGAATCCATTTCCATTAATAAATTTCCTTTAATTGATCAAGTATTTTATCTTACCCAAAATGCCCTGCCAAGTTGTCACTATGTTTCTCTTTTAGTAGGTTCTCTCTCATTGATATTTTTTGTATGCATAGTTATATTCAATTGAATAATAATCCTTCTTATAAAATATATTACATATATGGACTCCTATCTATTCTCAATTGATTTTAACATGCCTCATAATCCTCCTTTAATGAGTCAAATCCCAAGATGTTGACTTGAGACTCCTACAAAATTAGACTTATCTTACTCAAAGAATCAAAAAATGTGTTATATTGTCCAATTTTATGCTTGATAATAAAATATAAACTTTGAAAAAACTCAACCCATTTTATGCGCCTTTAACTTAGCTTAGTTTTAATGCTTATAAACTACAAAACATGATTATCTGTATACAATACAAACTATTTGGGCATCAATTAGTGTCTCCATTTCTTCAAGGATTGAACAATAGCATTGAAATATTATTCAATATCTCTATATAAATAATTTTTTATTCATTAATTGTCTCACTTAAATAGGCAATTGGTTTTCCTTACTGACTTAGAATAACTCCTACAATACTTCCACTAGCATCACACTCCACTTGGAAAAGTTTGTCAAAATCAAGAAAAGCTAAGATAGGTTGTTCTGTAATATTTTTATTAAGAATTAAAAAACTTTTATTAGTTGCATCAATCCATTTAAATGGTTGCTTATTTCCCTTTTTTTTTTCCACAATTGGAGTACAAATATTATTGAGATTTCTTATAATTTTTTTTGTAAAAACTAGTTAAGCCATGAAAACCTCTTACCTCAAATGTAGTCTTTGGATTATGAAATTAAATTATGGCTTTAAATTTCTTATTGTCCATCTTCAATACTTTTTGAGAGATAAAAAACCCTAAATAAACCATTTATATCTTCATAAAACTACACTTCTTGATATTGATTAGTAGATTTCCTTCATGCAACTTTTAAAACCGTTATAAGGTGTCTAAGATGTTCTTCCTTTGATTAAATATAAATTATAATATCATCTAGGTAAACAATAAAAAAAATTACCTATGAATTCCTTGAGTACTTCATTCATAATCCTCATGAAGGTACTTGGAGCATTAGTCAGTCTAAATGGCATAACAAGCCATTCATAGAGCCCATCATTGGTCTTAAAAGTAGTATTCCATTTGTCTCACTCTCTAATTATAATCTGATGATAAACCCTTTTAAATATATCTTTAAAAAGTACCTTGCACCACTTAAATAATCCATCAAATAATAAATCCTAGGCAAAGGAAATCTATACTTGATTTTGATCTTATTAATAGCCCTTTAATTAGTACACAGTCTCTAATCTCCATCCTTTTTTGGTGATAAGACTATTACAATAGCACAAAGACTCAAACTCTCCCTAATTAGTCCGTTATCCAATAATTATTACACTAGGTTCTTTATCTCCTCATTATGATTTGGTGTCATCATGTATGTTACCTTTTTGTGAGATTGGCCCCTATGATGAGGTTTATATGGTGATTAATGATCCTCATTAGAGGTAATTCATTAGTAAATTCATCCATAAAAATATACATAAACTCATTCAATAAATTCTAAATTTCTATATGCAAATCAATCAATTTTATAGTGGTAACAAGTGTCTTAGTCTTACCAATCAATTCATAACTTACCTCTTTGTTTTTGCATTGTTGCAACAACTCTTTGCCACTTGTTAACAACACCTTAGGATTATCCTACCTTCTTGTATTTTCATTCTTCAAGGTTGTAATTGTATGATTATTTCCATCCTTATTGAAGGTATAGGTATTACTTCTCCCATCATGCATAACCTTCATGTTAAATTTCCAAGGTCTACCTACAAGAACATGGCAGACTTCCATTGGCATTACATGGAATAACACCTCATCCTTGTGTATTCCTATCTTAAATTCCACCTTAAATTGTTCATTCACCAAGGCTTGGTGTCTTTTTTGTCGCCAAGACACCTTTTAAAGAGTAAGATGCATAGATTTATTTAAGTTTAGTTTATCAACCAATTTAGAATACACTAAATTATTAATACTCTCACTATCTATAATGACTTTTCATCACTTACCCTTGGAATTGTGGGTGGTTCTAAAAAATGTCTGTATTTGAGTAGGCTCTTTGATCTCCTCATTGGGCTTAAGAAAAACCCTCTTCATAAGTAAATATTCTCAAAATTCATGTGCATATTCATGATAAGATGATCCCACACTCTCTTCTTCATCAGTTTGATCTATGTCATCACTACCTTGACTTATGAAGGATTCTTAGGGCACTCATAAAGTCTATTCCCATACTTATTACACTTCAAAAACTTACCTACAAAGCCTCCTCCTATGCCTATATCAAATGGTCTCATACATATAAAATAATAGACACTTTTTGTGACTTGTCCTTGGCTTTATGAACTGATATCTTCCTCTTGATGTGCTTTTAACTGACTTCTTCGATGATGATATCCTCTAGTCCTAATAGTTCTACCTCTACCTATATAATGTTGAACTTATTTCCTTGATAATTTATCTTATGCTTTGAGTGCATATTGATATGCCGCCTCAATTGATCTTGGTGTTAAAAGACTAATTTAATATTTAATTTGGAATGTTAATCCATTCATGTAATTTTCTACCTTTTTATCATCTTCTTCAATGTGACCTGCTATGATAGTTAGCCTATAAAATTCCTCTGTAGTCTTTAACTATCATATCCTTTTCCCTGAGTTTTTTGAAGTTTATTTAAGAGAATAGTTTGATAATATTTTGTCATGAAATTTTATTTAAGATTAGTCACAATCTTATCCCAAATATTTATATTAGGTTTTCCTTTCCTCCTTCTTTCATCTTATACTCCATCTCACAAGAGGTATGCATGTCCTCTCAATATAATAACTACAAACTTTATCTTCTTATCATCATATTATATACCTTAATACACAAAATAATAATCCTTGGAATTTATAAAATTAAATAAATCCTCTAAATTTATGTTATCTTGATACATAGGTAACTCCAACTTGGGCTTGGAACTAACCCCCATGACTTCTCTAATCAATATTTCTTTTTCTCTATCTTCTACTTCTTCTAGTTCTACCTATTATTATTTAGGCCTCTCTTTCCCTTCTCAATAACTTAAATCTCCCATATCAACTCCTCTGATCTGATCAAGCTCTATGGCCTATAACCTTGCTTGAATATTCCTTATCTCTTCAAGAAACACTACTTGAGTAGGTTGTCTCCTTTGACCTCTACCTTTTACTCTAATTGTCATCATGTCAAGTTCCTTACACAAATTATCAAAAAATAAATGAGATACTTTAAATATTGAAAAAAATAATATTTTTTTATAATACCAAAATGGTATATGTGAACTCTAAGGTCTATAATTTCTCCTTTAGAGTAACTTATCTTTGCTAGACTTGTAACATTTCCTCTAGGCTAACTAAGTTCTTTTGGTGTTATGAAGGATTGAAATCAGAATCATAATAACCTAAATTGACTTTATACATCCATACACATGTTAAAAAATATATTACACTTATTTATATCCTTATTCCACTTGATATTCTCAATAAAACTTAGAAAATTATAGTTTAAGCCCTATTTAAGCCTAAATCTGGGTCTACAAACTCTCTATCACATATAACTATACTTTTAAGAATATTAAAAACTTGAAAGATATTTTATCCTATTATATACAACCTATAATATCTTATTAAAAAATTTAAAATGACTTGGATCATTTTTTTGAGAGATAAGAAAGTTTTCAAGCCTTAAACCTTGTTTTCCAAGTTTTTCTACAAGTTTGCAATACTCAGTCTTGATTATTTTGACTTGTATGGATTCATAAACTATAAAACCACATTTATATTTTATATATAACATTAAAACAATATTATAAAAAAAATTATATAATTTTTAGGGTTAATTCTCCAACTAATCACTTTTAGTCTCTTAAACCTTGACCTAGGGTTTGTAGGTCTGCAAACAACCTAAGAGCTCAAATTTAGGAGTATCTAGGTTTTTAAAGATTTTTAAATGATATTTTCAACTATATCAAGGTCCATATATATTATTTTTGATTTTAAAACTTTTATCCAAGGTTATAAAATTAAAAACATTAAAATAACTCACTTTTATATTAGATTATGTCAATTATTACCTTGTTTTAGACCCTGCAACTTGAAGAAACACCATGATCATAGTAAACAAAGTAAAGGAACAAACTAGAGAATATATATATCCTTCAATGGATTCAGATTATTTCTCTCAATAGCACAATAAATAGTCTTATTTATTCTTATAACATTAAATTACACACATACCTATAGTATATTATCACCAACAACAACCCTCAATTGAGCTTTTCTCCTTGTTTTTATACATTTTTAAGCTTATAAATATATGGTTAGACCTATATACCATTTAAATTATTGAATAAACTTGATTTATTATCTCTATGATTCCTCAAGCTCCCCTAATACTTGTAGACATCCAATTCCTAACACCATTATGTTGAAATTATCAATCTTACTCGAAATTCACTCAAATGCACAATTTAGCCCAAAATCACTTAAACACACTAAATGGTTCAAGGTTGTAATATGCAAGTGTCAATTTAGGTTAATGTATCCCAAAATGGGGAAATGAATTTTATGTTATTATTAACTTTTCTCAATTCATTTCAAGTCAAAATGATGAAAATGCAATGTAACACTTTAAACCACTGAATTTTTCTCATTCAGAAGCACATGAAACATGCATGTGTTATTTCATGTCAATAATTTCCTAAATGGTATATTGGTATGTATGTAAATAAAAAATTCTTATAATTATACTCTAGTCATATTATAACCTTGTAACTTAACATTTCGACTAGTTTGATTATAATGTGTAAATAATTTCCAAAAAATTGCATAAAATATGATTGATCTCACTTAGGTAAATTTAATCCTAATAAAGTGTTTAATTGGAAAATCCATAAAATTTATTGAATATATTTTAATTATAAATTTATTTATAAATATCTCCATCATTAGGTGACATCATTTGTGTGGTGGCATCCATAAGCCATAAATAGATCAAATATCAGGTTTAAGGCCTGCCATGCCTCTTTAATACCCCTTTCTTATAAATATGTATGAGGGTATTTATGATTTAAGCCTCCAAAATTTAATTAGTTCATTGACACACATATTGATCTCAAGATTGATGGTCATGGTTGATTCTGATCAATTTTAAAAATATATAAATAGGAGGGCCAAGACCACCATTTTTAATCTTAAATTTGTGTAAACTTATTATGCAAAATTCTCTCCATAAGTTATTTATGTGTAGTGTTATTATTATTAATTTTAAATAGGATATCTTCAAGATAGGCATAAAATTGATCAAATATCATGAGCCTAGATTCATTGTTGTACTTGAGATGATGGAGGAATATTTCCATTCATCATTGATAAAGACTTGAGCACCAAATCAAGGGAAAAATCACATTTTGAGCCACATTTGGATGATGGGATGCTCTTGGGAAGGTTTGATGTATATTCTTTATTTTAATAGCTATTAATTTTCATTTTCCAAACCTCATTGATTGAGTTGGCTTAGTTATTTATGTTCTTTATGCATTTCTTGAGCTTTCTTAACTAATGTGTGATCTAACTCACTTTGGATTCCATTTTAAATATCTACATATTGGCATGCCTAGTGGGACCATGCATCCCATTAAATTAAGGATTAAAATTTTTAATTCTTATATTTTACAAAAAAGTGCTTAAGAATTTCTAAAAATCAAGTTTTAGTATTATTTTTCCCATTCTTTGTGTTTTTCTTGAAACACAGTCTACATAGTGATCGATATCAATTTACCCTAACTAGTATTGGTCCTATCTAACTAGCATCAATTCCTTGTGTAGGGAAAAACATGGTACAAAAATTTAGATTTTAAATTTCATTAAAAGTTATAGGTTGACTTTTATGATTTTAAATCTTGCATACTCTCTATTTGAACATTTTATTACAGGATCCAGAGGTTATTTCAGATATTTTATACTAACTTGGGCTAAAAAATGTTTTATAATAAAAATTTTTTTGCATAAGGTTTAAAAGTAACCAACATTAGTTTTTATCAAATGACATCATTTATTTTTAACTACCACGAGTCTTTTTATAACCGATATCAGTCACTATTGATCAACATTAGTTTTTATGTAAAATAAAAAAGAAACTTGATAGCTTCCATTTCAAATATTATTTTCCAACTTAAATTTTTGCTTAAAATTAGAAGGAAACCCTCTAAAAATTTTAGATCACACATTGGAAAAGTTTCAAAATTAAACATGCTTAAGTCTTAAAAACTTCCATTTGGTACTTAAAATGAATTTAGAGGTTTTATACTTAATTTATTTTGTGAAAGTTTTACAAGTTTGAAACTAAGGCTAAGTTGCCAAGAAAGTTTCATAAACCCTTCCATTTTTTGCATTAAATTAAATAATTTCTTGTTTGTTTTATGTTAGATCATTTTATACTCATTTATTTTTCACAAATGAAGGATATGTGTATGCTCACCCCCCATCCCCTTTAAGGAACTCAGCTAACCAAAAGTGCTCTTTTATTGAAAATTGTGCCTTGTCCAAGGTATAAAAATAATTTTGTTGGGGCTCTCCACAAAACTCATATGGTTTGGATGATCTGAACACAACCTTTAAAGTCTTTTCACTTGGTCATTTATTTTATACAAGTTGGTTTGTGAGAGGGAGTTCATAGCATCCTCATGACTTCTTTAGGGAATATTTGACCTAGGGTTTCATCTCCTAGAATTGTTTCAACCCAACTCCATGGCAAATTATATAAATTAGGGCACATATACTATGATTTTTGAGGGTTTGAGTGGCTAACCTCTCCAATTATAATGAAGACCTGAATCTAACTAGGGGATTCCACTAAGAAGTATATAGATGGAATCACTATGAAAAGGAATATACCCTTGCATAGTAAGTTAGTAGGTATGAACTCAATTGACATGAGGTATCTCTAGTGTTAACCACACTTAGAACCATCTAGATGATCAAAAATTTAGTTTTAGAATAACCCAACTTGTTGTGGACATATTGTGGATGCAAGGTGAGTAGCTCAAATTTCTATGTTTTCATACAATATCTTAAGATAAGAGGTGTAAAAAACCTACTACTTCATGCACTTTTATTTTTGGATTAACACTTAAAATCCTCCTAAGAGCACGTATATAGATGGAATTTAGTGATATGAAGAAACCTTGTCAGTTTAGGGATTTAGACATTATACTTAGTTGTATTTTATCTTTTCCTTTACTTGTTTGATCTTGATTGAGTCTAAAAGTTGTTTGTAAACAAAAACACATCAACCAAACACCTTTGTTTTCCACCATTTTATTTTAACAATGAGGCATTATGATAACCAAATCAAAATCATCTTTTGCATTGTTAAAATCCTCATTTGAAACATTATGTTTGTCTTATCTAAATAGTATTTTTATGCTACCCATTTGAGCCTAGACCATTTTTGAAAAAATATTTAAGTCCTTAATTTTTAATTAAAATTCACAATCTCACCTTTCTACCACCTATAACATTATGTTCTTACCACCAAATTAACCCACCGATTCACCTAAACCCATTGCCACCATTGAGGAAGACATCCCATCCTCACCAAACCCACCTCTTTCAAAGTTTTAGGATTTCAAAATCATTCCACCTAAATTTTTTTAAGTCAATATTGTTAGTTTGGGCCTCATAACCTATCAAAAGGATGGCTAAACTAAAAGCTTTCCTCTGATTCATCCTAAAATGGTAGATAATGATTCTCTTACCATCCAACATTAGGATGATGATTCCATTATTACCTATCTTGGTATTAGGGATTCTTATATCCATAAATCCCTTCCTCCTAAGAACTAAACCATGTTGAATGAATCCACTATCGATGTCAACTTGGGTACTTAAGATGACCCTCATATTGTAAATATTAGTCAATCCTTAGATTCCTTGGAGCAATGGGATTACCCTTCCTTCCTTTGTGACCGTAGCATATAATTTGATTGGTATTATCAATATATGATAGGAATATACCCAACTATATCTCTCCACAACATCATCATCTATCCTGATGCCAAGCCTGTTAGGTAAAAGATTCATAGGATGCACCCTCATATTGTCCTTCTAGTCAAATAAGAGCTTCAATGCCTCTTATCTATCAACTTCATCAAACCCATTAACTATCCCCAATGGGTTTCAAATATTGTTCCCATAACCAAACCCATAGGGGGACTTTGCCTCTGTATTGACTTGTGTGGCCTCAACCTTACTTGACCAAAAGGTGACTTCCCTTTGCCTAGCATCAACCAGCTTGTTGATCTTATAGTTGGCCATGAGATGTTATCTTTCATGGATGGTTTCTTAGTATATAATCATATCTTGATTAGTTACAAATATTAGCATAATATTTCTTTCATCACCCTTTAGATGACCTTTTAATATAGGGTCATGCCATTTGGTTTGAAGAATGTTGGCGCAACTTATCAGTCTGCAATGACCTACATCTTCCATGATCTCATCCAAAAAATTGTAGAGAACTATGTATATGATCTCCTTGGGAAATCTAAATATCACAAGGATCATATTAACATCATCAAAATTATTTTTAAGAAACTAATCCATTTCCATTTTTGACTCAACCCCAAGAAATGTGTTTTTGGGGTCTTTTCTAAAAAGCTTATTGGATTTATCATCTCTCTTCAAATAATCAAAGTAGACCCTACCAAAGTCAGAGTGATCTTTAAAATAACACCTCCAACCCACCTTCATTAACTCCATAGCCTATAAGGGAAGCTCTAATCCATATATCACTTCATCTCTCATTTATCAGATCAATGTCAACCCTTTCACCATCTTTTCAAGAAAGATACATATTTTAAATGGACTAAAGACTAATAACAAGCCTTTGACTCACTCAAAGAGTACCTTATTTCTCCACCCATTCTTAACCCTCCTAAAGATGACCAACCCTTTTACCTTTGTATATCCACCATTGACCATTCCTTAGGGTCAATGCTCACTCATCGTAATGAACAAAATAAAGAGAAATTTATCTACTATATAAGTCAAACACTTATAGAGTATGAGACTCTGTACACCCATATTAAGCAAATTTACCTCACCTTAGTCTTTTTGGCTAAAAATATTCATCATTACCTCCTCAATCATAAAACCTACATCATCACTAATACTGACCCACTTAAATACATGCACTCTAAAGCATACCAAAACCAACATATGGCTAAGTGGCTCATGCTCTTAGCTGAGTTTGACCTTGATTTTCTCTAGTAGAACTAAATTAAAGGGAAAGTTATTACCAATTAATTATTTAAATATCATTTGCCATACAAAAAACCACTTCCTCTTGTGTCTCGAGATGAGTCCATTGCAAATCTTTCTCAAGAGGACATCACCTACCAAATGACCATGTCTTTTGATGGCTCAAAGTGAGAGTGGGGTGGGGGTGCCAGAGTTATCCTCATTCCCCTTGATGGTGAACCTCTTCCTATTTCTTTAAAACTTGATTTTGATTGTACCAACAATATGGCTAAGTATGAAGCCCTAGTAATAGGTCTCTAAACCACTCTAGCCTTTAGAATTAAGATTACTAGTGTCTTTAGTGATTCCCAAATTATGGTCAACCATTTCAATGGATCCTACCAATGTAAGAATTATATCTTGAAAAATTACAAACAACTAGTAGATATACTCTTAGCATCATTTAATCATTACCTTATCCAATCTATTCCATGATCCACCAACAAATATATGAATACAATGGCTTCCCATACTTCCAAAATCCCATCTCAATCATCCAATTCCAAAATATTTGTCACCATCAATCATTTTATCACACCCTTTTATATCCAATCTAACCTCCCTATCATTTTTAATGTAGAGACATCTCCATCAGACACTTGGTATGAGAAAACCTTTAACTACCTCAACCTCAGCATCATTCCTACCAACCTATCTAGAAATTCCTGAAGAGCCTTTGTTCAAAGTACCTCTCATTATACCATACTAAGGGGAATACTTTAAAAACATGGATTTGATGGCCTCCTTCTTCAGTACCTATGCAATCATGAAGCTTCCCATGCTATCAAGGAAATGCATGATGAAATATGTGAGGAACACTTTATTGGTTTACCTATAGCTAAACATATCCTTTGCCTTGGCTACTATTGGCCCACCCTCAACAAAGACTACTGTGATTATGTGAAAAAGTGTGTTAAATGTCAAAAACATGCCAACTTACATCATGCATCAGCCCATGGCCTTCAAATATCCAATGAATTTTGGCCCTTCTCATAATAGGTACTAGATCTCATTGGGGAAATCAATCCTCATTCTTCACAACATCACCACTCCATCATCACCACCACCAACTATTTCACCAAGTGGGTGGAGGCTATTCCTCTCATTTCAATTAAGGTAGACAATATAGTCAACTTCATCAGTCACCATATCATCTATCATGTTTGTGTTACACATAAGATCATCACTAATAATGGTAAATATTTCAAAAAAAAACAAGTCCAAGTTCTTTGTGACATATTTGGCATCAAGTTAATATTTTCCTTGCCTTGTTGTCCATAAACAAATTTATAGGCAGAAGCCTCTAATAAAACCCTCAATAAGATGTTAACCAAAGTGGTCAATACTTTTGGTCAAGATTGGCATTTACACATCCCTTTCACTTCATGGGCCTATCACACTAGTATTCAAACCTCTATAGGTGTTACCCCTTTCTCTCTGGTCTTTGAAGTAGAGGCAATCTTTCCTCTCAAAGTATAGATTCCCTCTCTTAGAGTATCTTTGAAATACATCATTTATGAGAGAATCTAACACTACTTGAGATACTTGATGAATGTTGCCTAGTAGGGATTAGCCACCTTCATGTCTACTAAGAGTGAATCAAGTGCACCTATAATAAACACCTGAGAGAATGAGAATTTAGCATCAGATACCTCATCTTGAAATAAAATCAAAATGTAAAAAAGCAAGCAAGGCAAGTTTTCTTTTAATTGGCTTAGACCCTACATCATAACCCACAAGTATAGATTGGGTGTTTATCATTTGTCCTCTCTCAAAGGCAAACCAAAACTTGAACCTCTCAATGCTTCACATTTGCATCCTTTCTTTTGTTAAAAGTATCAAACTCACTTGTTGTCTAGTTTAAGTTTGTCCCTTGATTTATAAGATTCTTCCCTTCCTCACACCTTCATCCCATCCCCTTTGAGGATAATCGATTACAACATAAAACTATGTGATTAACCATCATAGTCATAGCCTAATCCTAAATATGGGTACCATGGATCTACCTATGGCATGGTTATCATGGATACTTTTCATCCCTAAATAGATGGAACCCCATGGTCATTATCTCTCAAAACTACCCCTTTCACCTCTAATTAGCCTCTTGTGCTCTAGGTTTTGCCCTCATAAAGGTAAACCTATAATCCTAAATAGACTTGTCCATGTCTAACCTTGCATCAAAAGAATTTGGGATACCTAAATATCACTTGGGTTAAACATATCTAGCTTACAAACTACTCTCTTGAAGAACAACTACCCAAAATCTGCATTGCTTAAAAGATACAATACTCCCTTGAAGGACAAATACCAAAATGAACAAGCCTAAACTTGGACCACTCCCTTGAAGGATGGCCAAGTCAATTTTTTCAAAGAAATTAATTAAAGCTTCCCATAACTATCAACTTCACTAACCTATCAAAATAAACATCAAAAGACCTATATCAAAATTAGAACAAGCTACCCCAAGCAAGTTGCAATCAACTTTCATATATATCATTAGTAGGCTTTCCTCATCGATTAGTCTACACCTTGCATTAAAATATGGACTTGTCTATTATGGTTCTTACGTCACCTATAGAAGGGGTAAATCAATGCATAGGAAGGTTATACTACCATTCACACTACCTATCTCCCCTTTATCAAAGGACTTTGAGCTTACTTGACATAATGTGATCAAGACACCTTTTTTAATCAACCAATACATGTTAATGTGAAACATTAAAAGGGATTATGTTCACTAAGCCAATCTAACTTTATTTTTGATTAATCCTTACCAACAAAGAAGCATCATGCCTTTTTTTATATCCTCTCATACTTGGTTCATGTATTCACTCAAACGTATGCCTCATGATCCTCATTCATTTTCACACATATAGTTTTGTTACTTAAACTTACTCAGAAGCATAATAAAAAGAATTAAACATCAAAACCATGAACCATAAAATCAAAACTGATATATCATCATCATGTCATAGGCATCATGTCTCATCAACATAAAATAGTACATATAATTAATGCACATCTCTCTCTTATAAACATATACATCTCATTGCATTAGCTTGTAGGTTGGTATCAAAATCATATACATCTATATATATTAAATCATAAAACTATGCCCCTAGGGCACCACTACAACTAGCCCCTCCTACACTATTGTTTCCATCTAGTGCTTTCCCTCTTGAGGTGCCTGCTTGTCCACCTACTGAAGTGACCCACTAACTTGGATTCGCTAGACCTACACCACCTATCAAGTTGGCTCTATTTTCACCCCATCAAGATTCTCATGAACATTATATCAGCACTATGGCCTCATAATATCATAACTCCTCAACTATGGCCAAGTACCATGCCATGAGAATACTGCCTAGTGGTTTTATTGGTGCTACAGTTGCTCCTCTTTATCTTATGGTGCCCCTCTCCTGATTCACCAAGCCTATTGAAGTCTTGGCCTGGTCCTTCTCCCTTATCATAGTGGTAACCTAACCTTATAAAGTCACAACCTAGCCCTAAAATATGGACACCTATCCCTATAAAACTATGATCTACACCTATGTAGTGGTTAGTGCTACTCTTACTTGTCCATCAAGTCCACCACCCTATATTTTTACCTATGGACCCCCACCAACTAGATCCACATCTATGGGCTACCTACCCCCATCATCCCACCCAAAATACATGGCTACATAGATGGCCTGATACCATGCCACATGACCATCAACAAAACTAGCATCATCTATCTCTACTCTAACAGGTAGTTCCTCATGATCAAAAACCACCTTCACTAGTTTTGGCACTGGAATCAAAAACTCAATATCTTCTCACCTATACCTTAATAATGGACACAAAATCCCCTTTACCAACCCAAACTACCTATAGACCTTATCAAAAGTGATGAGATCAGTCTCACCCTCTTGCATCCCAAAAATCCACCTCTAATGCCTCTCTGAACCAATAAATATCCCTCATGAATCCTCTAGCTCTTATGAGTACATAGTCACCCCTCCACCACATGAAGCCCACCCTAAATTCCATCTAGGCATATCCTTCCAATGGCAGCCCCACTAGTGTCGAAACTTGGATATGCTCATAGGCCCAACAATACAACATAAACCCCACATTGATTCCATATCTTTGGTGAGCTTAGAATCCCCACAACTCCCTGTATATCTAGACCAACAAAATAGGCACCCACCTAAAAACTATTTGACTAAGTAACATCTCCACCAAAATACCTATCAATAAATATGGAAACCACCCACTACTCAAATATGGCAATGTAAAACATGAGATTTCCATCATCATCATTAACCACCTATCATCTTAGGCCCTCTAATATAATGGCCTAAAACTAAATACTCTAACATGCCACCTGGCCAAGCCCTAATCTTCACCATATAAGAGCTCCATATGACCATCTCTCTCCCTGATCTCAATATGATATATTGGCTCCTTTGAATGGGTAGCTGTGTAATCTTATATGCATCCTCTATTAAGATGGTCATCTTACCCATCGGTAGGAGAAATGTGTTCATTTCTAGATCTATTCTCTTGATGAGAGCCATGATCATCACTGCATCTCATGGCATGTGTTGGAAGTGCATCATCACACTAAGACTAACCTCTTCCATGTGTGTCCAATCATCATCAATCATCTCTTGATAGATATATGTAAAGATTTGAGGGACTCGATCTTGAATTTGGATCTGATCTTGTGCCTACATAGTTCATTGGAAAACCCATGATTAATATTCTGTTTAACTACCTTACCCATGAACAAAATCCTTTCACCTACCTAAGGACAACTATTTTCCCCCATTAAAACTACATCACCCTCTTTTTTTAAACCTACCTACCCTTAGTATTCTGAAACATTCTAACTCAACCTTAGTATCTTTTACCCTTAACCTATTTTTTCTTAACTACATTTCCAAGTAAAAACACATTTTAAAATCTAATTTTGCCTAAGCATTTTATCAAACCAACCTAACCCCGTAGTTGATCACTGATGGTTTTATGGCCCTTTGGCCTCTAGTCTTCAACCATTGATGGTCAAGTATGACCATCAATAATCATTATGTGTGACCATCGGTAGAACATACCTAACCCTACTTACCCGAAACCACCCAAAATTTCATTCTACCTCTTAATAAAACTATCCCATACCTATATTCACCCTCTCTTAACATACTTACCCTACCAAAACCACTTTTCACTTGATAATTTAACCATAATTAACCTAAACCTAAAAAATAGGGTGAACCACCAAACCCTCCCCAAACCAACAAAAAACTAACACAATTTAACCAAAACTACCAAAATTAATCTATATTAATAATTTAAAGAAGCCCCTACCTCATTCCTTAACCATCATCAAAAAGGAATCTTAGCTCCCACCACTTGGCCATATCCTCATCTACCCTACATCCTCGGTCCCACACTAGCTCAACACAAATCTCACACCAATCAGGTAATCAATAACCACCTAGTCAGCAATCAACTACCTCATCAACACTCTTGCATAGAACACCAAAAATTGCCCATACATAGGAGTTTAGAAGTCACAAAATTCAAAAGTGAAAATGACAACTCTTTTTCAATTTTTATCCTCTAATATTTTAGGGTTTCATCTTGACTGTCAATGGTTTGGGTGACCACCAATGGTCTAGCTTGGGACCCCTAATCGTCGACAATCAAGAAACCCATTTTTTATAATTTTATATCACCAACGCCTTCATGTCACCTTTTTGAAGATTATCCTTCTCCATCAAACCACAACCAATCTTTAGAGGGCACCTACTCTCCACACACCAACCATGAACCATTAGAGAACACCCTCTCTAACCAACCAACCACATCCACTTTGAAATTGCCCATTTTGGCTCAAACTATCACATATTTTGTGATGACATTACTTTGGTCCTTTTGACTATACAAACCAACCTTGCCATGTTAAACATTTACATTTTAAACACCTAATTCACACCTAACGATTTATTTTTTTCAAAAATCACTTCCTACCTCAGATACCCATGAAAACATTAAACTTGTCTAAAAGACTTGAATTTATAAGTGTAGCCTAACCATAACATATGGTCATGTAGTCCACTCATCACTTTTCCTTCTAAAATTGACCTTATTTTTACCCACTATGGTAACTTGGTCTATGCACGATCTTGACTATCATACTTAGTCACATTTTGTATGCATGTTTGCATTTTGAATGCCCAACCTTTTTTCACCAACCTCATAACTCACCTTAAACTTCTTATCAAACCCTGACTCAATTTTGGTTTCGCCTCATTAAATCCTAGTATGAGGGGGAACACCTCCTCCTATTCTTAGGGTAGCCAAACCTTTGACATACAATCTATTTTTGTTTCATATCTTGCTAACACAAACTTCATAATAAAAAGGGGAAAATGTAGACATCAAATTCTACACACTACAATTCTAAATTTCAAAACACCCCTAGTTTAGACCATGACCCAACCCTTGACCATGAGCCTGATTTAGGTTAGCTAATTTATGAACCCAACCTGACTTATTTAGCATTAGTATTAACTTGTTATTTTCTTAATTAGTCTATTTTCCTTTATCAAACATTCATTTCATCTTGCATTTCATTTCAATATATTTTATCATTTGATGTAAGTACTTTTTATTCATTTCTTTCAACTTAACTATTTTAAGAGTGTGGATTGATAGCCTCCTAATAAGATCATGCTTCTTGGATATAGCTCATGCTAGGCAATCCACCTTGATACCCATATAATAACCCATTTTCATGAGTGATTTATTATCTATAGTTCATTCTTCCCAAGAAAAAGAGGAGATCTTCACAATCATCTAGATAATGTGTGCTTAAACAAATAGGTTCTTTTACCACAACCTT
This sequence comes from Torreya grandis, assembly GCA_037957365.1. Taxonomy (NCBI): domain Eukaryota; kingdom Viridiplantae; phylum Streptophyta; class Pinopsida; order Cupressales; family Taxaceae; genus Torreya; species Torreya grandis. The sequence continues at coordinate 348,868 of JARHVA010006422.1, forward strand.
ATTACTAGTTTCTTACTTCTTCTTTAATTATTAAATGATCTAAAATTAAGAGAAATATTTTTAGTCAAATTCACTTTATAAATGAAACATGGACACACAAAAATGACACACATTAGTATAATGTGTCCCCTACCCCTAAATTTATAAACATTATGTCTATTTCAAGTGAAATGGGTCATGTTAATATGAATTCACTCTAAAAATGAAACATTGACACCTAAAAAATGACATGTGTGGTCTTTAATATGTCTCTTATCTCTAAATCAACAAATTTTACCTCTATTGCATGTGAAATGGGCCTCATTACAAAGAATTCACTATAAAAAAGATATATGAATCACATAAAAATAACACATGGTGTTCTAATGTGTCCCTACCCCTAAATATTCCTCTATTACCTGAATTTCATGTGAGAGGTGTTACATTTAGTGAATTTGAAATATTTTCCCTCAATCCCTACCTATACATGAACATGACATCAAAATTACATCACCCATTTATTTATTTTGAAATCCTCATCTCACTAGACTGTGATGGATGAGTGCATCACATCATGATCAAAAAATAATATAATAAATATATAGATGCATCTATTTATGTACTATAATTTAATATATATATTTATGTTATATCAATATTATTTGTGTTATTATATGTCAATTTTAATAAATGTGTACGCATTATTATATCTATGCATTATAATAAGTATACATTATTATGTGTACATGCTATAAAAAATGAAATTAAAAAAAAGCCTTAGGCTTAGAATCAACATGAATTTATGAGCCTAAGGTTTGGACTTGAAAATAGACAACATGTCACAAAATCAAACTTCCCTCATGAAATTTGTCACAAATTTCATAAGGAGTTTCATGAAAATATTATTAACATTTAGATCTAGGCTTCTAATTTTTAAAACTATATATTTTTCTACCTCGTGATATGGTAAAATATTTAATTTTTATTTATTAAGATCATGTCTTGACATACCATAATTTAATATCTAATTCTTAATTTATGTATTTTTGGATCTTTTAATCACCCAAGAGGTACTTATCAATTTTAGGCACACTAAGGAAAACATAAAAGGGATTTTTCACTCTTGTTTTAGGACTATTGTTACATCATATGGAATGAGTTTCAGGTATTTAGCTCTTGTATGTATCCTACTTAAAACATATCCTTGAGTATGCACTACTACCTCAAAGAGTTCAAACCTCTTACTCAACACTAGAATGACCCTGATATTTATATATCACTCTAATTACTCAAAGCACTAATAAGATTGATCCTTAATTCTAATGGAAGGTCAAATAAAATAAACAAAAAAAGAAGGGAGGAAGGGCATAAAAGATATTCACTTAGACCAAGATGGAATATTAATGCCTTTGGGAAGTATTCTATGAGTCTAAATAAAGATTACCTATATATATAAAGTCTTACATGAGCTCAAAAAAACTAGACAAGGCCTAGAGTCTATGGAAATTATAATGGGTATAATCTCTACAACATTATCACATGACATAAAAAAAACTATAAATTTGTTTAGAAAACACTTTTATATGCAATTATTTAGATAAACATGATAAGTCAAATAGATCAATCAAGATAGAAAATAAAATCATCTTAATTAAAACATACATTTAACAATTCAAACCCATATCATAGTCCTTAAATTATTAATATTCGCCACTTCACCCTAAGAAATAGGGAAGGTTTCCACAAAGATCACACAATAATTATGAATGCTTTTTGAATTTTCTATAAATTTTTCTATTTTTTATTGAAAATTATGACCATAAAATAGTATTACAAAGAAATATATATGGATATGAGACCCACTATCCAAAATAATGAAACCCCACTCAAAACTATCATGGCTAAGTTTGTCACAACATCATATATGATCAGAAGAGACAAAAAAAACAATGGATCTCTAAAATCATGAAATAATATTCCAACTTTAGAACCATTTAGATATACAATTATTGAAAATAAACAAGGGCATGTGGTGGGACCACCACCTTTATTTTTTTAAGCTTGTTGAGTTTCCAAATTATTATAAATTAGGTTAGCTTCTCTACCTAGATTGGAGAGATTGATAGGTGGCTCTCAGAACAATGCCTCCCCACATGCTAGCAACTATGTGTGCATCTTTTGTGGGACCTCCAAGGTGTTTTTTAATGAATTTACCTTGTTTATACTCTATATGTCTTACATGGATAAGTACATGATGGCAAGTGCACTAGCCTTATTATCCTTTGTGAACCTCTTCCTAAATATTGTCTTGAGTCTTTTTAGATGCAACCCAAACTCGTCCTTGTTGATAATTATGCAATTTAGGTTATATAATATGGTAATGTTAACATCCTTCAAATAGGTCAACATTTTCTTTATATTATTCTCCAAGGGGATTACCATTGCCTTAAAATATCAACCATTATTCTAATTAGATTATCATGTTGCCAAAAAATGTCTTGTATAAGTTTAGATCTACTAATGATATTATATTTAACCAAGGGAAAATTCCCTTGTTCATTAAAACTACCATTTTTTGAGCTTATTGTCCATCCTTATAATATACTCCATATATCCCTATGCTTTATGGTAAAATAGGTTCCCTTTTTTTAATGATTCCATTACTTACCCTAAGGCATAAAATAGATTAGATAGTGCCTCTTTTATATTTATTCAATAGATAAACCAAGAAGGTGCTCCTTACTTAGGATTCCAGGGTCTTAACTCACTCTTTTAATTCCTCCATAAGATTATATGTAACATCATCGGAGGAACTCATAATAGATATTAGATCTTAAACAATTATTCCTCCATATAATAGATCATAAGGTCTCCTTATGTAAACTTTTGGTTCACGGTCCTCTTTATTCAAATTGTATCATTATTAAACTTTAATTATATGTCTGGACCACCATGATATATCATATCAGGCCTCTACAAATTCTCATCCTATGAGTAATCTATCTAATATCCTCCTTTTGTTGGTTCAATTACTCTTGAAGTGGTAGTAAGTATGTAGATAGTGAAGTGGATGGTTGAGTGAATAAGGAAAACATGGATGCAACATGGGATAAGATAGGGATGAAATATGGAGGTGGGGGGATGAGAGTGAATGTGAGACTGGTGAAGGGATATGTGTAAGGATTCATATAAGCCCTAATTTGTTCTGGTTTCATTTAGGCTTATGGGTCCTATAACCCTTGAAAGATAAGACAACATCCATAAAAAGGATATGGGCCTACTAAAGGTGAATCCTAGGGAACCTAAAACATAGGAGAATGGATCATAAGGTAGAGTTGATGTTGGTATAGGGCCATGATATTGAGGAGGCTAAGGATAAATCTAGGGACTTTGAGTTACCAAGGGTGGAGCATGAGGGCTAGTTGAGAAGGATATTTAAATTTACTAACTCCAAAGGGATTTATAAAAATAGGCCTAAAGTGTGGGGTAGGCCTACACAAAGATATATCTACTTGTGTGTTGGTACTTGGAAGTGGGGAGCTTTAAGGATCTTATGCCACTAATCCATGCCTTGTGTATATCCTTGGTGTACTTGAGGTTAATGTATTTCTAATGGGAATGGCAATGGAAATTAGTGGATAAGGGGAACTTAAGACTATAGGAGTGCAAGAAGTTGGGAAGCAAGGAACTAGAGAATTTAAAAATGTAACGCTAAAAATGAGGAAAATTGAAACTATAAAATTACCAGGAACAAAGTGAGAAATAAGGATTATAGTATCAACTTAAATAATTTGGTATCTAGGTACTACTAGGATATAAACTAGAATACTTGGGATTGAAACACTAGAAAATATTGGAATATTACAAAAAATATAGGATCCCAAGGAATGTTGCAACTTCATGTCAATAGTAATATGAATTACATGTTCATATGAAGGTTGACTTACCTAGGCTTATTCTCTAACTAAAGTAACAATAGTTGATGAAGATGGAGGATCCATTAGAAAAATCCCCTATAATATTATATCTTTAAATCCCTTACCATTCATTAGGGTATCATCTATGGGAAGTGGATTTCTTGGTCTCTCTTCTAACACTTGCTTCTCATATTGTTGCCCCACTATCCTCCTCTTTACATTCAAATTCTCAATTACCTCATTATCATCTATTGGGTTCAAAATAAATTTATCATCTTCATGGGCCTTTTGTTTATATGTGATGTTTTGATTGAAATTCAATGGTTCTACATGCCTATGAACATTCCCATGGGGGTCTCATTGCATATCATCATGAAATGATGAGTTGAAGGATAGACAATAAGTTTTCATTGATTTAATTACTAAAATATTCATGTATTCATGGTGACGAATGATGAAAGGAAAGTATGGGTAATATTTTTTCATCATAATAGTGTAGTGACCGACCACACCATTAGCACATTGATATTTTATCTCTTGATCTACTAGTTTATCAAGTATGTAATAGGGTAGCTTGAATGGATAACCTAGAATTAATTTAAATCTTATCAGTATGAAAGTTAGATGATACCAATAGGACTTAATATCGATTCCTCTTATAAAATATGTGCATCTTCGTCTCATTGATGATGAAATATAGGGGTCGATAAAATTTGTTACATATGTCTTTAATATGGGCCCTAAAATGGTGAATGTAGAGATTGTATTAGACCGCATGCACTAGTGGGATGGAAGGTATCCATATTGGGAAATATGAGTGCTTAAAAGTCACTATGGCACAACATGTATCCACTAGATAATATATCATGTATAAGTTACCCCCTTTCCCAGACCTTGATACTTACTAGGTAATGTTGAAAGTTATGATCCCTCCTAGAGCTAGGATTTTTTCCCCTTCAATGATTAAGCTTAGAATGGGCACCCAAAACTTGTTAACATGTATAATGACACTTTCTCTAAACAACCAATTGATAAATAACATGTCAATCCTAACTTCTTCCCTAAATGTCTTAATCATGTAGGAATCAATATCTTCCTTATTCACCCAATTCTTAGTATTTTCTACCTAATCTTTCAAGTTTTATAGAACATCATGTGTTTTCATACATTCAACACTAGTATCCATGTTATAAGGGATGTTAAGCTCTAAAAGGTGGTAATAATTCTTGAAAGTGACCCCAGAGATCAGAGTTATAATATATTTTTCATTTTCACTGTAGGTGAGATCATTATTACATGTAGAAATCATGATCAAATTATAAAATAAGTCACCATAGGGGAATAACTCTAGCTTGGCGATAGTCTTGTGAAGTCCTAATTTCTAAATTTATAGTAGGTCATCTAATAATTTGGTCTCTTCTTAAGTGGCATCATCATTTTTCATCTTCTACATTTCATCTGGGGTCTTCAACACTTCACTGTAATGTTTAAACTTGACTATGCCCTATATGAAAGTGGTATGTTTAAACCCTTGTGTAGGATTTGGGATTGACAAAGATGTTTCCATGGTAGACGTAAACTTAGATAATGTTGAAAATTAGTTATAAATAAACATGGGATCTTTAAATAGAGATCTTAAAATATTATTTAATTATAAAATATTCAGGGTTCTAATAGTCTGAGTTATGAGAATAAAGAATATGAATTCATCCTTAGATGAGACCTTTGGGCATTTGGGTTTAATCTCATAATAATGGTTATTTGAGTTTAACAGCATGCGTATTAATTCTAATTTGGTGGATTTGTTCAAACTAGACACATTTATGTCTTTTAATCTACTTTTAAAATCTTTAAGTTGTCTTTAAAATGTCTTACAGTGATATGACCTACTTCACATGTCAACATTTGACCCATTCAAATGTCTCAAGGATGGAATCTTAATAGCTTATTGATTACCAAAATTATGTTGAGCACATGCCTCTTATTTACCTTTTTGGCATTTGGGAGAGTGTCTGTGTCTATTAGGTGTCATTTGTATGCTAATGTGGACCCAAATATTGTCCAAGGTAGCCTTTTATTGAACGTATGGACTCAAGTGTACAAACCTTTGGGTGTATGATAAGGACATGTAGTAGGGATTGAATGGATAGGATATCCTATGCCATACAATTTTTTACACCCTGAGAGACATATAAGTTCTACATGATGATATTTTATAGGTTTAAAGGTCCTAATAGCATACATCCTCCTAAGTAGCATGGGAATCTAGGAGTACATATTGTACATGTGGCCAACACTAGTTTAATCAAGAATATCACATCTTACTTATTCATTTTCATATCGATAGACTCATGCATTGCATGATTATGGGAGTGTTGACTAATTTGACCCCAAGTCAAATTAGGTCAACCTCATATATAGTTAAAACTTTCATATGGTCTCCTAGATTATAAAATATGCACCATGGTCTTAAATAAGGTTATATAACATGTTTTATCTTTGTCACATTTGTTTAGGTTGATTTTATGTCATTTTATCTCCTTTTGGGTCATTTTAATGAATATGTATGGTTTATAACCAAAGGAAAAGTGTGTCAAAGTGTAATTTAATGTGTTGGATGTTAGGTTGGTGTCAATAACTATTTTAAAATTAACATTTTTAAGGTTTAATGTTGAAATTAAGAATATTAGTTGAAAAAGTGGGAGTTTTAGTTGTTGTATAGATTGTACAAAATTTATGGCACATGTGACTACTTTAAGAGTATCCCATCAGACCCCCAAAGCTCACATATAATCTCAATTTTCTTTGAAATTTCTAAAAGTGGTGAAAACATATTCATATCTCACTCCACTCCCTTTGGAAGGTCAAACAAGTTAATCAATTTGCATATGGTACACATAGGAGGGGCAGAGTTGAGCTAAATGATTTTGGTTAATAAAAGTAGTATTCATGGCATTCCATTCCATGGAAATGGATTTTTTTTGGTTTATTGTGATTCATATATAATAAATAATATTATTATCACCTCCAAGTTGATTTCACATTCCCATCATCTTCAATTGTCTCATATGTTTTCATGGGTCTAAGGTTTCCAAGTGGTATGCATATTTTGAAAAATCATACTATTCATATTCATGTTGTTTCCAAAAAAATTTACATGTGTGAACATGGTAATATAGATAGGATCATCTCCTTGTACTAAAGGTAAACACATTATGGTCTACAGAGCATGTTTCCAAATTAGTATATTTTGTCCTTGTGCAAGTGGATCCAAATCAGAGGTAAGGTGCCTATGTTCAACCTCTCAAACCATGGATTTTATGCACTAAATAACCTTGAGTTTGATTTATTTGGGATCTAAGACCATGAGTAAATACTAAATAGGGATCTTCAATATGAAATTCATCTACAGTTACCTATAGGAATGTATGGAGCATGGAAGGTCTTCCAAAACCTAATACACAGGTTGTATTAAATATCAAGACTTGAGTGAGATTATCAATCACTCAAGGATAATAAACTATAGTTAAGATTGATTCATTTACACTTATGGTCAATTATAGTTGAGTATAGTTGTAAATGAAATGGATTACCTTAGTTTCTTTGAAAAGGGATTTTGTCTTGTATAATATTATCTTATGATGAGGATCTATGAGGTATGAATATGTCTTATGTTTCCATTATTTTAGCCTATAAATATTAATAACATGCCAATGAAAGAGGAGGGTTTTTAGGTGAGAAATATATTGGTAAATGATCTCTCAACCTAGTTAAATTTCCATTGATAGCATTCAATAACTACAATGCTTTTTAGGCCAAATGAACCTAGCTAGCACAACTTGCAAGTAACAACTATTTCATAGATGATAATGGTATGAGGGCTAGTCTATAAGCATAAATGAGTCTATTTAAGTACGATGTCTCCAATTATTGTAAAATAAGAAAGGATGAAATTCTCAAACAAATAAGACCACCTACAATAATATCATAACTTATCCTAAGGTGATATCTAAAGTCTGATTGTAGGTCTATAGTATATTGATAGTAGAGAGACATGAATATATAGTTTCAAGGCATAAATTAACTCATTAAAGTGCGATATATCCATAATGACCTTAGGAGGGAGTAAAGGTGTGGGACACACTACTCAAGCATGACATAAGCACTTGAAGACTGACTGAGGAGATAGACTAGCTCATGCTAATGGAGAACACATGCATGATTGGTAGATAATGATAAAATATGGGTGAAAATGTACATATCACTTATACCATGATATAATCATACACTGTTATTTCCTCAAAGATAAATAAATAGATTAAGGAGTGATCTAAGCTAGGTTTCAAAAAAACCTCAACCTATAGTCAATCCAAATTTTGTACATAGTATGTAAACTAGCCTAAACTCATGAAAGATGTTAGTTTTTTTGGTAGGAAAAGGTATATAATGGGATAGACATATATATATATATATCTATATACATATATATATATATATATATATATATACATATATATACATAATGTATATATATATATATATACATATATATATATACATATACATATATATATACATATATATATATATATATATATATATGTTTATCCCATTATACGATTGATCGCATGCAAGATTTTTATGCAGAGATGGGCTTGTTCTATCTTCACCTGATTTAGAGTGTTTGGATATAGGGATAACATGGAAACACATTTTCATCATTATGATAGTGTTATATATATTACACTATCATAATGATGAAAATGTGTTTCCATGTTATCCCTATATCCAAACACTCTAAATCAGGTGAAGATAGAACAAGCCCACCTCTGCATAAAAATCCTGCATGCGATCAATCGTATAATGGGATAAACATATATATATATATATATATATATATATATATATATATATATATATATATATATATATATATATATATATATATATATATATATATATATATATATATATATATATATATATTACACTATCATAATGATGAAAATGTGTTTCCATGTTATCCCTATATCCAAACGCTCTAAATCAGGTGAAGATAGAATAAGCCCACCTATGCATAAAAATCTTGCATGCGATCAATCGTATAAGCTAGTCTTGAGGATATTGAATGTTTGAGGGGTCTAAAGGCATGAACAAGTTATGAAAATTTGTATATATCATATTAATAAATTGATAAATATACCCATAATCTCACTCTAGTTAGACAAGCATGGGATATTCCCTATATTTTGTCTTAGATAGAGGGCATACCACAAACAGTCCAACCTATAGACCACTATACATGAATGATGAATGGATGGAGGTAAAATATTGAAATTATCATAATATGATGTATACATATATTTTTAAGTTAAATAAAGTTTGTATAAGCACTTACACCCATTATGACCACTCATAGGTGGTCATGTATGTAAATACATAGTCTAGGCCTATCAGGCCTAGAACTAGCCCTAAATCCTCAAGGACTCTATCTTTATTTATATGAACATATGACTCTGTCAAATAGTTTGATAACATTCAATGGAGATTATAAGACTAATTGGAATAACTAGTCTATAAAGAGCATCATAGAGGTAGTCATTTAGGCCTAATTTCCTCTTAGACCTATGTAGAATATATAGAAAGAGCTCGAAGGCCACTTTATTTTTCTCACATATGTATGGATAGTGTGCATGGTGACTCAATGATATATGAATATTTTAAATGGGTCTTACACTTTATCTCAATGGAATTTATCTAGAGGTTAAGCATCTAGATTTTATAAATCATTGATAAGAAGCTAGACCACCAAAACCCCTCTCAAAACCCTTGTGCAAACTTGATGGAGAAGATATGGAATGATATTCATCTATAAGTATCCAATTGGTTAGGAAAATGAATCTAGTACACACCTAATATCATGAAGCCCTACTAGTTTGGCACCTTATATTATCTTTGAATAAGATTTTGAAGTTTATTTTATCTCTATAATCTCTTTCCTAAGTGTTTTATGTTGTTTACAAGTGATGAATATGTTTTTCATGTTTCTATTCTACTTTTTCATGTTTTATGTCAATGATATCTCTTCTAGCAAGTATCATAAATTGTATGTATTTTTTAATTGAGTCTTGAAGTGTGAGAGGGAACAGTAGTGTCTAGTATCATACCCTATCTTCACCCATGTCTAGATATGCATATTAATATAACTGTATGAGAAATATTTATGCTAGAAGGACATAGAGTTATGTCAATTTTGGTAGTTTCCTTTCTTAGTGTAGATGTCAGTGTGTTTTTGGAATTATATTTGGTGTATCACCTCATTAGAATAGGTTACTTTTTTATTCTCCTTCTATCCCTTTCCATCTAAGTAAGAAATTAGTGTATGTGATAATCTATTAAAGACTAATCTAGGGAACTAGCCCTTAAACCTAGAGGTTTAACTCTACTATAGGAAACCCACAGGCCTAGAGGTAATACAATGTTTCACTTAATCTAGATAAGGCTTAAATAAATTCTCTAGGGCTCAAGATTGAGTGATAATAGGGAGTATGGATGGACACATGACAGGCTATGATTGGACAATAAGTCCTAAAATCATACTATCCTCTAAAACATAGCATGACTTTGGTTCCTATAAGATGCTTAAAATGTTAACTTAGTCAAAGTGCTTTGTAAATAAAAGGATTTTCACCTATCAAGGATGAGACATTGGATACGAATTTGTAGTACTCTAAGAGTAAAGATCATGGGACTCTAGGAAACATGGGACCTACCATGTCAATATCTACTTTTACCAAAGAAAATTCAGTACCTAAAAAACTAAAGTATGGAACTCTAAAGAGCACAAAAGGGACTATCCAAATAGAATCCAATGAAAACCATAAGACATCGTTTTAATTGAAAGGGATGTTTCTTAAAATATTTCACAAAAACATAAGGACTAAAATTGATTATTTACTAACCATTAAGAGTGGGTCCAAATTTTAAAGGATTAATACAAGATTTTAGAGGGCTAAAAATAGGGTCTCTCATAAATATCCTAGGTCTAAGGGGTCCCCTTTTATTTATGTGAAAATGGACGTGTTGGTCACAATAGGATTTATTCACAAAATTTTGAAAAAATGTATATGGGGAGAAACAAGAGCTATTTATATACACATAAAAATAAAATTATGATGATTATTATTATTTTGATATATAAGGTCAGGTGTATGGCCATCGATGCACTTTTTAGGTTATTTATTTAAGATAATAATAATAATAATAATTATTATTATTATTATTATTATTATTATTATTATTATTATTATTATTATTATTATATATATATGGGACAAGCATGGTGGTGTATTTTAACTTATTACAAACTCTTTAAAAAAAATACTTAATGATGCTAATAAAATAGGTAGGATCATGAACACCTATCTACAATGTTTTTTTTTGAAATAGGTGCACCTATTTGACCCACTTAAACTCCACCATTTTCAAAAAATTCTAGTAGTGTAGAAAATAGACTCAAAATTCTACATTGTTTATTTTTAAAGTACTTTTAAATTTTGAGTGTAAACATTCCAAATTCTATTCCCAAGTTCATGTATCTCTTAAGAAAAAGTGTGTCATAATTATCCCCATTTTTCCTCTATCCCCCCCAATATTGGTGCACTTACCTAGATGTGAACAAGAATAAAAATAGAAGAGGGTTGATAGATACCCTAGGTAGAATTGGATACAATATGTAATATAATCCACAATCTATCTAGGAAGAAAGAGTCAAAGTTCAATAAAAGATGAAACCATAAGTTCAGGTGCCAAAAATCATGGGTTCACTAAAATGTTTTGATGAAAATTTCACAATGGTCAAGAGACACCACATTAATCATCAAAAGAGGTACAACTTCAAACAAATATGAAATGTATAAAATATCTTGATTATTAAAATGATCCAAATAGATGAGGTGGGTTCTTAGTAAATACATAAATTTTGACTTACCTCTACATTTTTTAAGTTTGTTTAGATACTAAAAGCTAATTTATCTAGTACCTTAGTCCTGTACACTTGAAAAATACCTATCATGGTTGTACCTTTCAATTATAGACTTGCCTAAAGCCAAAAAGATTTCATTCACTATCTCTTTTTTCCTAATTACTTATCTCTTAGTCCAACCATTTTTATTCTAATGACTAGGCCTTTTATATAGTGTAAAAATTTCAAACCCTAATTATTATCCTTCATTACCAATTTTTTACATGTACCCATTTTCTAGCTTCATGGACACTATCATCCCAAGTAGACACATGTGTTAACGTTGGCATCCACTTTTCATACAAAGTGTCAATTGCCCAAATTTCATCCAATTTTTAAAAATAAATGTATCTTAAAGGTTGGCCTAAGTGATTTAATGTGAAATATTTCTAAAATTAATTAGTATAGATAAGATAGACCCTCATTCATTATTCACCTAACAAATACCTAGAAATCACATACAACTCATAAGAAAATATACCAAGAAACACTCAATAAAAAAATTAAGTGAGAAAACATTAGCTATTCATCCCTATTTCCATATCAATCATAGGAGAAATATTTATATAAATTTGAAGCATTTAAAGAGAAACCCATGAGCCATATTTTCTAAGTTACAAGCTAGGTCACTACATGTCTTTAGTTATCACAAATTATATCCTTTTTTTAAAAAATATAATATATAGGGGATTAATATATAACCATGAGGACCTCTTCAGAGCATTGCATATGTAGGAAATGCCCATTGATAAAGGGGTCCTTGGGGAAACTCAACACCATGAGCACACTAACCTATTTTTACCATAGTCACTCCAAGGGTGAAGAGATAGGGTATGATCATTTAAAAAAAAGTGAAAACCTATGCATGTGATATAAATACATTAGAGGTAAGGTGATAGAAAACATATAAGTCTCCAGTTGGTCACATCTTGATCCAAGTAATATTCCATACAGGACACTTGTGGTAAGGTTAGACACCTATATCAACATAACTTTCCAGATCCAATGCAAGTATCTAAGGCTATAAAAAGAATATTCCTCAAATTTGATGACTATTAAAGTATCATCTTCTAGTCCACTTCCATTATGTTATAAATTAAACCTACATTCACATAGAAAACTACCCGAGTATCATTTTTTTAGTTCATTGCAATATTTATAAATAGTTATACTTTACTATTTTTAGCAGTCTCAATTGTATAAATTTAGAATACTAATTGTCTAAGTTCTGTATTAAAATGGCCTACTTAGTAGGTTAGTTAACCAACCTTTTTAAAAATTTAATCTAATATAATCCCCTTAACCCTAGATACCCCCACATATCTAAATTTTATGGTTAAAAATTTGGTGAACCTGACCTATAAGTCTTATTGTCACATGCATATTCTTTATCTAATGAAATATTTTTCTTTAATTCCTCCATTATGGATGATATATATTTTTTTGATAATAATTATTATTAAACTATTCAACATTATATCAAAGGAGTGAAAATTTACTATTGTTGTCTTTTTCCAAATATAGAAGCATACCATCTTAAATCTTTGAATGGTGGTATCTACCATCTCTTTAACCAGGTCCATGCCATCACCATCCTAAAATTAGAGTTAAAAAATCTTAAAAACATAGTCAAACTTTCCTTCATCTCCTATATCCATACTCCCAAATTCCACTCAAAAACAGAATGTTTCTTAAAATATATTATTGAAAAATTCCACACTCCCAACATTTCTAAATAATATCCCCCTTATTAATGGTGATGATTTTTTTGTCCTTCATTTAATATTGAAAACTTTTGAGATGTAAATAAAAATATCATGGAATATTTATCATATAAAATTAAGGCACATGAATAAGGGTGCATTATAAACCTAAAGGAGAAAAATATCAAAATGTTTTAAAAAAAATGCACTCTTACCAATATCAACCAAAGTTCTAAACAAAAGTATTTTTATCTTCCAAAGCATTCATTCAGACAAAACATTCCTTATATTCCAAAAGAAGTACCTTTACCAAAGTAAGCTAAAGTTATAATTTCTATATAATTACCAAATGTGAATGAATTATCAAATGATATGCTAAAGGTTCAAAAATTCAAAGATCCAATACCATTACCAAAGTATACTAACCTCAATGATTCCAAACTTGTACTTATTATTCATGAGGATGACAATACTAATATGTTTAATTCAAAAGAAGGGGTGGATTATAACCAATTATAAATTTTCCAAACACCCCCATTCCTAGTGATTATATCATGTCTATGATGAGTTATATTGGATATATTCAAAGAAAATTATATATACTTCAAATGCAAATGGCTCACCATAATTTTAGTGCCAATATTAATTTTTCTATAATCAATAGATTTCACAATGTATACTTGAATATCCTTATCTTCAAGGTTTTAAACCACCACATTTACCTCTTTTTGATCATCAAAAGTATACCTTTTATCACATGATTAAATATTTACATTATTATTGGCAATGGACTAAATATGAAAATTTATTGCTAAAAGCCTTTCATATGAATATAACCAATGAAGCTCACGATTGGTTATATAGTTTACCAAAGGGTTCCTTAACCATGTTTTCACAATTGGAGGATGTATTATTATTATTATTATTATTATTATTATTATTATTATTATTATTATTATTATTATTATTATTATTATTATTATTGTTATTATTGTTATTGTTATTATTGTTATTATTATTATTATTATTATTATTATTATTATTATATTTCAACATAAAAAAGATGCCTATAATTACATTAGAAAATTTTCACAATTTCAAACAACATGATAATGAATCCCTTCAAGACTATGCTATTTAATTTTAAATTACATCACATGCCTTAACATTTAGACCCTCAGATTTAAAATTTAAATTCATCTTTAGTAGAGGTCCTCTTTCCCCATTAATGGAAAGAGTATTACATAAATAATATGAATCATTTACCTATTTATACTTGGATTTTCATAGATATGCTTCATTCATAATATAGTATCCAAACACATTTAGCATCTTTCCTTCCAAATGCAAAATTTTTATTCCACATATAAATGAGGAAGATGAATTACCAAGTGAAAAATATGAGAAACTATGTGGCATTCCCCACATTAATATGGGAGACCTAAAATCATTACTCAATATGGGACCAATGAGATATACACATCTAAAACAAACACGTCAAGTTGAATAAATCAAAAAACATCCACACCAACAAGCTATAATAATCACATTATTCATGGTTGGTGATTTTTTTTGGCATAACCATGTTGATTCTACTCTAATCACCTAGAAGTGGTAATTGGGTGATAAGAGTGTCACTTGAGTTACCATGTCCCTATGATTATCATAGACCTATTATAGATCATTATACTTATATTTCTAATCATTCAATAGACCATAGTCACCTAGATCTAGTTAAGACATAGTCCTTGAATTATCACATTAGACCCCAATCCAATTTTATTAGTATTCTACCAAAAGGACATTAGTACCACATTTTGGACACTGCAACCACATGGTTCTAGTGTACCCAACTGGGTGGTACTGTCCTTATCCCTATCTCTTTCTAATTGATACTTTTTCGAATGTGTGCCCCTCTTAAGGTTGACCTAAGCTCATTTTCTTATCTACACAAGAAACAAAACCCTATAAATACAAGTCTAATCTAAATTTATTCACTAGATGTAAAATGGATGCAAAATCTATTCAAACCAAAGACAAAGCTATATAAAATTAAGGTACATTGTCCTTATTCTACCCTAATTTCTACATACTACCATCTACAGTAACCCTACATCTAGTTTTCAAGCATTCTGAATCTCAAGCACATTCAAGGCATCTAAGGCCACTCTCATCCTATCATTTACTTGCACATACATCAAGCACTAGATAGGAGAACTACATTGAACTTGATCCCTCTTCGGAGTATTGGTTTGTAGATAAATCTCTACACAATAGGGTGTTAAAGATGTCTGGTCCATCCTACTAACAGACTCAAATTATTACTCATATCATACTTTTAAATAAAATTAGGGTTTTCACATTAAATCAATATTTTTAGATATAATACACAACTACAATCTTTGGTCATATAGGAACAAAACATATAGATGCAGGCACAGGTGTTCCCAAAAAATAAGAACAATCTTACATAGGGGACATTAGTGCCACATTGAGGATAGTTCACATAGATGGTGATACTATCCAAACTGGGTACTACTATCTAGTGAATATATGAATATCAAAATATTTCTTTTGATAATCAAAACTTCTCATATCTCAAGTTTTAGAATCTAGATCATCTATGATAAATTATTTTTAGCTCAATCTCTATTTACCCATATTTTTTGTATTTGTAGAAATTTAAAGAAGTCAAAGGTCATAAAAAATTAGTAGGTTAATTATTTCAATTTATTTAATTGATTTAGGCATCTTAGCACCTTAACCAAATATAGGTAATTACATTTTTAAAACCCTAAAAGGTTAAATCATTTGATGAACCTATCTTACTTCGAATATTTCTTTAAACTCTATCTTACATTAGTCCAAATTTTGTGTAATAAATTTAGGGATACCTACTTCTAATTTTTTATTTTATTTAGACAACCAAGCTAATTAAAAATCAATTTTACATTAGTTTTTCAATTTATTTTACATGTAATTTAAATTATTGCAAAGAAACCCTATATTAAAAAACTTAACCCTAGACACACTTAGGTTTTGTATCCTTTTCTATTTATACTCATATTTTATTTCTAATACTCATATTTCAAATTCACACATCTGCTAATTCATATCATCATGATAATAATGATAGAATATTTAAATTACTTTTTATTGCAAAGTTTTATACTTTCATTTACATGCTTATTCCCTTTAATTTGAAATGAACTAAGAAAAGTCATCAATACATGTATAGATGATGCCCACTATCTAATACAATATTAATCATATCTCATAGCATGTTATCTTTCTTCTATGTGAAAAATCATTAAGACATTATCCTTTAATCACATAGACATTATCCTTTAATCACATAGACATATGCATACATTATGTTTCAAATCAACCAAAATATCTTTCATGTTGCATTATTCCTTTCACATGTTATCTTTCTCCTGTATGGAATTCCATTAACAAACAAACCCATACACACATAGAAGATTTAGCATATAAACTAACCACTATATTTCAAGTTTCAATGTCATATATTATGCACATGAAATAATCTCCTTCTCCTCCTCATCTCCACGAGGGTGATATCTACTTTACATCTAACTAGGTCTATGATATCATTCTTCCATGAGATGACACATCCTATAGCAGTGTCACTAATCCCCTTACTCATCCTATTCACACTTCTTCCCTATAGGGTGTGTGCCTACATGTTCAAATATAAATAGCTATTGTTTACACTTGTGAGACTCTATGTGATCAAATTATCAGTATGACCAAGATAATTATAGGTTTATTAAATTAGAATCAACTATTACATGAAAATATTACAACATTATAAAGTTAATTTACAAGACAAAGGCCTCCAATGCATGATAATGTAAATCATATTTACACATCTTCAACTAATCAATTTATGGCTAATAATGTTACATATCAAAACATGACATCACAACAAAGTACATCTATAACTAGTGATTCCAAAAATATTCAAAGGTCAAATAAGAGTTGAAGTGAGATATTAAGGGACATGATTAAAGCTAAGTTGATCAACCTAATTCCTCTACACCAAATGAAGAGATCTATATATTTTTATGCATATCATAGAATGCATGGGCATCATACTAATTCATGTTTAGCATTGAAAAGGAAAATACAATAGATAATGGATATAGATGACTCACATAGTGACACTTCATCCACACAACATACAATGGCACATCTACCTTTCCAAAAGGAGGCTCAACTTTTAATATGGTATGGGTTTGGTCAAAAGTATCTATAATAATATGATTATCATGGTCAAGGTTTGGGAAAGTAATCCCAAGGCATCACTACTCCTATTCTAGCAATTGATAATAACATCCTAAGGCAAATCATTCATAGATACAATTTATCAAGGTAAAACATCAAGATACATTTAAAAATATTAAAAAAATATCAAGAGCTTCAGTTATAAAGTCAAAATCATGCTCATCCAATAAGCATTCTCAAACAAGGATTTCTAGAAAAAGAGTTTTCATGGCACCATATGTCTACAAAAAACACAATTGCAAAGGGAAAAATCAAAATCAATCTTTCAAAGCATAATTCAAAAAGGCCAATTCCACAGTATGAGGAAATTCCTTCTATCACACTAGGTTATTATGATTCTAATGTGAAACAATACTATGATTCCAATGAAGAACAATACTCAAATTCCTACTACAACAACATTCAACTATAACATAGTAATCACACTGCATGAGAGATTATCATTCTTATTTTTGGCAAAGGCCATAGTGATATGGAGTCTCCCATGAGACTCATTGGTTAGTATGGTTCCTACCCTTGTACATACTTCCTTCTCCCTCTTATTCCTTGTACATAACTTACACTTAGAAAACATAAAAAATAATATATTTTGTAAACATACAAAAACATTCAAATATTTCAAAAATACAAAATTTTATAGATTGTATGTATTATTATGTTTAAATGTCTACTACTTACCATATATTTCATATTGATATATATCCTAGTGTAGTTGGTTTTACCATACACATATGCTTTACTTATTCTTGTCAAGTGATTACAGATTCTAGATAGGACTCAATTCTACTACACTAACCTAGACTAGCTATCATTTACCCATTGGGATCATTTACATCGATCCAAGTTTATACATTGATACATCTTCCTACTTGGGGGCATCTCCTAAACAGTCGTTATAACTAGGTTTTACCTTTACATGCTATATATTTCATTTATGCATTGATTTGTCTTGATATTAATCATTGATATCCATTGCTTATATTTTTTTGCTAAGTATCACTAGTTAGACTCAGTATATATACACCCTGGCATCTACATAGACTTGTATTACATTGTTATACATGCTTTATTTTCTATTTTATATATTAGGCTTGATTTTATTTCTTATACTTATTCCATATTCAAGGGCATTTGAATATGCCATTGTTCATTAGATTCTATGTCAATTCTCTATTTGCATGCCTTGGACATGTGTCCATGTCCCTTGTACATACTCTTTCATGCTTCTATATGTAGACATTTGAACATGTCATTCTATGTGTCTCTATGACAAATTGTTTTTTGCTTTCGCATTTCAACATGTGAACATGTCTTTGCATGTCTTCATTCTCATATTTATTGACATGTGCCCATGTCCATTGTATTATGGCCCCTTGGCTTATATTTTACACACCTCATGTGCTTGTATGTTTGATTCCTTGTATGCTTCTACTCCATGACACTTTTATTTTCTTATTACACACACACACACACACACACACACACACACACCAATTTTTTATGTCATAAGGGACCTCATGCATCTACCCTTCCTAATTAGGATCCTTGATGGACATTATGTCCCATTACCCTAGGTAATTACTCAGATTTTATTATTTTTATACATTGATTACATCTATATTGACACCCTTGCACATTGTTATAGTATAACATACATATGACATTTCCTACTTATGCTCAAATATACTTATATTATAATTTTATGTTTTACATTATATTGGAATATCATGCACATGTTCTATTTAACATATTTTATAGAGATACTTCTTTAAATGGTAGTTCTTCCATAGATTTCACAACTACCCTAAAAAGAGGGGGAATTTATAAGGGTTGTCACAAAGATCAGGATCTTAAATTTACTCTCATAGATACATCTTAGCACATACGCTCAATTATATAAATTAGACTTAGGGTAGACACAAAATAGAATAGAGATTCAACAATCAGTATAGATCACACAAAAATTAGACTAGTAGTTGTTAGTACCTTGATTGGGAAACTAGTGCCATGGGTCACTAATGTACACTACAATGTGCTACTATCTAGTATCCTTAGCTTAAAGAAAGTCTAAATCACTTAGAATAGTACACCAAGTACAATATATATTTGCATAGATAAAGTCATAGGTTTGGCAATTATCTTTAGATTTAGCTCAGATTCATTCATTTCAATTTATATTCATACTACTTACTCATATTTTTGGACATCATGTATGAGATGATCACTCATACATTAATTTTAGTAACATAGATTTAGATATTACATACTTGATTTGGATTCAGTACATCTAGATACCAGATTGGGGGCATGTGTGTTGTGCATAGTTTATATATACTCAACTTTAAATAGATTGATCATATGGAATGGAAAAATATAGGTCATTTTCTATACTATATACACTTGATATCACATTCCATTTATCACCATATTCATGCCTTACTACATCTTTAGTGGTTATAATTCTTAAGTGGCTTAGAGCCACCTAATATACTCGAGTGGCTACAGAGCTGAGTAAATTTCTAGATTACTGAGTTAGATACTTTTAACAATGATAGAGTCATAGAATAATTGATTTATTTAGATACCTATATGAGAGGGTTTGAAACACTTATATTCTTATCCAATCTATTCACAGAGATCAAGATCCACCAAGTAGGGGTAGGCAATGATGAAATCAAAACTGGATTGAGTTCTTAAGCCACCCATATGAGGATTGAGCAAGCCATCATCTTAGTTTAAATTATTCAATGATATGATAACTATTCACATTCACACATAAGTTTTCATCACATTCATACATTAGTTTGCATACCCAATGAGGTGTATTAATTCCTTTCCTCCATCTTTACTTAGTTAATTCATTTAATCATTTTCTTTTGCTTTTGATTATCTCATTAGTAAGGACTAATTTTTGCATGTTTCATTGTAGGAAATTGCTTTTGGTTATGTTTCACATACTTAGACCCATATTTTTATATTCAAACTTAGCTATACGTGTTTCACTTCCAAGGTAAGTCTAAGTATGCTTCTTTTTCATTTATACTAGTCATTTTTCTTTGCTACATTACTAGCATAAATGGGGGGAAAATGTAATCACTTTAAATGGTAGTTAGATGCTAAGAGTGTCTATTGAGTTACCCTATCCCTAGGCTTGCCACATGACTATTATAAATCCTTATACTTACATTTTAGGTCATTTACTAGACCACATTCACTTCCAGCTAATCAAGACATAGTTCTTGAACTATCACCTCTGACCCCAATCCAATTTTCTTAGTAGTTTGCCAAAAGGATCTTAGCACCACATTTGGGACATTTTAGCCACATGGTTCTTGTCTCCCCAATTGGGTGCTATTTTCCTTATTCTTAGATCTTTTCGACATATAATTTTTCAAGTATGTGTCCCTCTTGAGGTCAACCTAAGTTCATTTTCTTATCCACACAAGAAAGAGAACCCTATAAATATAAGTCTAATATACCTATATTCATTAGATGTAAAATAGATGCAAAAGTTATTAAAATCAAAGATAAAGTTTTATAAAATCAAGGTACATTATCCTTATTTTGCCCTACTTTCTACATACTACCATCTATAAAAACCCTAAGTCTAGTTTTCAAGAATCCCAAAGCTCAAGAAAATTTAAGGAATCCAAGGTCACTCTTATCCTAGCATTCACTTGTATATACATCAATCACTAGGTGGGAGAACTAATAAAACTTTATCCCTCTTTAGAGTATTGGTATATAGGCAACTCCCTACATAGTGGAGTGTTGAGGATGTCGAGTCCATCCTACTAACACACTCAAATTCTTGCTCATATCATGGTTACAAAGAGAACTATGGTTTGCACATCAAATCAATATTTTTAAGTAAGAAAACATAGTACAAGATTTGGTCATATAGGTATAGAACATCCATACATAGGTTCATATGCTCCTTGAAAATAAGACCAGGCTCACAAAGGGGATATTAGTGCCACATTGAGGACACTACACATAGATGGCACTACTATCCAAACTGGGCACCACTATCCAATAAATAGAAAAATATTAGAATCCTTCTTATGAAACTCAAAACTACTCATCTCAAGTTTTAAAATTTAGATTATCTATGATAGTTTGTTTTCAACTAAGTCTCCATTTATCCCTATTTATTTCTATTTATAAAAATTCAAAGAAGTCAATGGTCATAACAAATCACTAGGTTAATTATTGTAATTTATTTAAATAATTTAAAAATCTTACCCCATTAATGAAACATAGGTAATCACACTTTTAAAACCCTAAAATGTTAAATCACCTACACAAAAAAAACCACTTGCAATGTAAGACATTTAAAACAACTTGGTTGTGATCTAAAAGAAATACAACATAAAGGAGTTTGTAAAGACTCCTTGAGTAAAATAATAATACCAATTTATTGTGGTCCTAAAATAATTCAAGTAAGCATTAAGGTTATGCCACAAAAATCTCAATAATTAGTTATAGTGTGAACTTGTTATACTAGATGGAAGCTAAATTGACCAAAATCAGCAAGGTATCTCCTTTTCCCATGAGGGAAAATTGATTCAAATAGCACATGATGGTAATCATTCTTATAATTCACATGTAAATAATAATGAGTAACATGCCTTACATTATTTTAAACCATATAACCATGATCTAAATAATGAAAATGATCCCACTTAAGGTTGAAAAAAATAACTATTCCATAAAAGTCAAAAAAATAAATATTCTAAAAAATACAAAAACATTCCAAACATTCAAAAAATACCAATTTTTTTAGTATGTTCCTAGTTGTAATTTTTATTATACATATGTTTTTATGATCCATATTAGTAAATCGCATATCATTCCTTTCATATATACACATATGTTTCCCATTTTATTTGAGTGTGATATAGGCATACCCAGATATATGATATATGCACATAGAGAGGTTGGGTCTTCCTTCCACTCATGTCATAAATACATTTGGGGAATATACTTCTTTGATATTGATACACATAGGTTTTATTATTCTATGATAACTTTCCATTATCATGTTCAATCTTATATACTTACACGTGCACATATCTATGCATATACCTTTAACAATATAATTGATATGCTCTGTACTTAATGTTTTACAAACACATATGTTTATGCACTAGTATGATATGTTCATGTTGGTTCCTTTCTTTCTATTATCTTACATTGTATTTCCTATTTGAGAATTTGAATATGCTCCATTGATTTTTTCCCCTATTCCTTTGATTACCTATTTGGATATTTTAATATGTCACTCTATGTTGTATGAACATTTAAATATGTCATTTATATGTTTAGAGGACATTTGACTATGTCATGTCCCTTTGATTTTGGCATTTTAACATGACCCTTATATGATATATCCTTGGGCCATTTCCTATTGATTTAATTTTGATTACTCTTGTGTGTGTGCTTGATTACCTATTAAACTTGTATTGTTACTCTTTAGACATTAGCATGATCTATATTTGATCCAGGAAATAATTTAGGTGACAGTTCTACCCCAATTGATGATAGAACTTCTGGGAGCCATAACGTTTGCACCATAGCTCCAATTGACTCCCCGTTTGAACCGTTGGAAATATAATAATGAGGATAATGTGGTGAGATGGTACTAATCTTTTCTCAATGGTTTTTTACCCCCAAAAATCTAATGGAATTTCCCTAAATTTCAATTTTAGTAGTGTAGTCTTAAAATAGTAAGTTTCTAAAAATAGTAATTCCTCTAATTTTGTATTGTTTTAAATTATGAAAGTCAACCAACTTAATCTCCCTTGATATTGGTGACCTTCCACATCCTCCTAATTTCAAAATTTGTATAAATAAAGATGTATCCTGAAATGGAATTCAGACATCTCTTCCCAAAGATAAGCATATAGTTGTATTGCAATCTTGAGTAATAAAACATCTCTTCTCAGAGAATTCATTGTTGCTATGTTATTTTCATAATCTTTAAATATCTGTCAATCAAAACTTTTAATTTTTGGATTAGTGTTATTAGATTGATTTGTCTTGAGAGTGTATGATCTTGAGGATGAGGTAGGCTAAAATAAGCTTGGGTGGAAAATAATAGAGCTTCCAAACTATCCACCTATTCACTCCAAATGACTTCAAATGGCAGACAACACCAAGACATCTAATCCTTTCAAGGAATTGGTGAATGAATCCCCCCAATGGAAAAAGTATAGTTGCTAAAATAAATTTTCCAAATTCTCTAATAACTCTTGATGGGAAATTATGGCTCCTCATTTGCACTTCTTAGCTCCTCATCTATGGAACATCCTTCCAGTGCCCCAAAACCCTTCAAGGTTTAGGTGAATTTTTATATCCCTAAATTTGAAGTCAAAATCAATTCTAATGTATTATAAAATTGGTTGGATCAATTTTCTTCTTACTTTTCTATAAATAAATTCATCGATGGGGAAAATATCACTTTTGCTCTTTTGAAAGCATCATTGCCCATGAAAAATTGGTAGGAAGTATACAAAAAGAGGTTTAGTATAGATGACATTGGCCTTGAGGTGGAACATACCTGGGATGATTTCATGGGAGTGGTAAATTAAGAATATTATCCTATTGGAGCACATGATGATCTATACATACAATGGCAACAACTTTACCAAGGTAAGGACCAATCTGTTCAAGATTACGCTGACATTTTTCATTCTCTATCTACAAGATTGGGCATCCAAGAAAGTGAGAAACATAATGCTCTCAAATATTGTGGTGTAATACAATGGTACATACAGAGGGAAATGGAACTCTTCAATTTGGAAACCCTCAGTGAGGCATACAAGTTTGTAGTGAAGATTGAGTAGAAGCATAGAAGAAATAATATGAAGAGTCAGCCTTCAAAATGGAAAAGTGACAAGGAAGGTCAAACACGAGGCCAAAATTGGAAGAAAAAGGAGTATAAAAATAAGAAAACCTAAAAGGGGAAGATTGGAAAATGGTATGATTACCAAAAAATTGTAACTCACTCCAAATAAGAATGTTGAGCCATCAAGTCACTACTTTTTGAGCCACAATAATCAACATCTACTACTCTGTCTCATACACAACCAACAATTAATGAGGAAAAAGAAGAGATTGTAGATGTTGAACTTGATACCATCATTGCTTCATCATTGATACAGTCAAGAAATATGTGACATATGACAAGGATCTCTATGCCATTATCCAATCCTATAAACAATGGAAACACTACATCTTGGGGAAACAGATGGTCATCCAAACATAGAGAAAACTATGAAATGACAGGCACCAAAAGTAGGCCACATATCTACATCAATTCCATCTAATAATCAAACACAAAAAGGGGAGCTTAAATATAGCTGCATATTGTTTGAGCCACCCACCAATCACTACACTCACAATAGTTCTTGACCTATGTGGACACGAGATTGCCACTTGTGGTGCTCTGTATAAAGTAGATCCTACCTTTTTTGATATATATTAGGTGCTTTAAGAAGGTAAACATGTTTTTGATTTATTTTTTCAAGAGAATTTCCTTTGTCATATAGGGCACATCTATGTTCTAGCTACAGAGCAATAGAAGATGGTATGGGAAGCACATTTCAGTAGGAAATCTGGACACTTTGGTGTAGAAAAGACATTGGTAGTTCTTCAAAAACACTTCTACTAGCCCCATATGTGAAATAATGTGGAAAGGTACCTCAAATCTTGCACCCCATGTATGATAGCCAAGCCAACAAACAAGAAACAAGGATTGTACATGCTATTTCCAGAACCAACTAGACCATGGGAATCTATCTCAATGGATTTTCTCTCAAGTTTACCCACTTCAAAACATGGCAAGGACTATATTTTTGTTGTAGTTGATCATTTTTCAAAAATGGCTATCATGATTGCTTGTAAAAAAATGTATCTACTAAAAAAATTGCTCAACTATATTTTAGTCATGTATGGCTCTATTTTGGTTTCCCTAATTCCATTATTTTAGATCAAGATAGTAGGTTCCTGATCATCTTCTGTTCCACTCTATGGAAGATGATGGATACCAAGATGATGAAGTCCACATCCTTCCATCCATAGATTCATGGTCAGACAGAAGTGGTGAACCACTTGATTGTTTACATGATTCAGATGTATCACTCTAAACATACATGCACATGGGATGAGGGGCTTCTTTTCATACAACATGGATACAATCGGGCCCTTCATAGCTTGATCAATCATAGTCCATTTAAAGTATTCTTTGGGTTCTAACCCATGGTACCAATTGGTATAGTCATTTCATTCTCCACCATGGAATACACACCTCATAGGATATTTGAGGTAGCAAAAGAAAAAAAAATCATTGAACAAATGCAACATATCCAACAGCAAGTTCATGACATCTTGGAGAAGATGAATCAAAAGTATAAGCAATGCCATGACAAACATAGGATTACACACCATTTTATTATGGGTGACAAGGTTTGGTTGTGGCTTCAAAAGGAATGAGTCGTAGGTGCACACACAAAAAATTAGCCTCTATGATATGGTCCCTACACCATCACCAGAAAAGTTGGATAAAATGCTTTTGAGTTGAATCTACCAGCCTACCCTAGTTTGCATCTAATATTCAATGTGGAGCTCTTCAAACCATATCATCCACTTTTGTTGGACACTTTAGTCATAACAGAACAACTAGACATTGATGATCTTAATCTGTAGATTTTTTCTCTAGTGGAGGAGGATTGATTTTGGACACATTAATGAAGACAACAAGAGGATGTTCTATTCCACTTTATCGAGTGGTCAAAAGGGGCTAGTTTAGCCACCAAGGTGAGTGGCTCACAGAGAATCAAATTGAGACACAACTACCACAATTGTTGAGGAATACTGACTCAATGGGGAATATTGCTTCTTAAGGAGGGAGGAATGATCCAGGCAATAATTCAAGTGATAATTCAGGGGACGGTTCTACCCCAATTGATGGCAAAACTTTTGGGAGCCATAACTTTTGCACCATATCTCTAATTGACTCCCCATTTGAACCATTGAAAAGCTAAGAATGAGGAAAACATGGTGAGATAGAAATAATATTTGATTAGTGGTTTTTTACCCTCAAAAACCCAATGGAAGTGCCATAAATTTAAGTTTTAGTAATGCAATCTAAAAATAGTAAGTTTTTAAAAATAGTAATTCCTCAAATTATGTATTGTTTTAAATCATGGAAGTCAAACCACTTAATATCCCTTGATATTGGTGACCTTCCACATCCTCCTACTTTCAAAATGTTTATAAATGAATATGTAACCTGAAATGGAAATCAAACATCTCTTCCCATAGATAAGCATATAGTTGTATTGCAATCTTGAGTAATAAAATATCTCTTCTTAGAGAATTCATTATTACTATGTTATTTTCATTTTCTTTAAATATCTATCAATCAAAACTTCTAAGTTTTAGATCAATATTATACTTTTTAGGACTTGATGTGATCATATAATGGGTGCCTCAATGTTATATCTACCTAGACATGTTACTATTATATGTTACATGATCCATACATAATTTATATAGTTATCTTATCCTTTTAAATTAAATTACCTACCAGATTATACTTTTCCTCACCTCAAAAGGGGAGCATACTAGTGGGGGTATGTCATAGAGGCATGACTTCCACACTTTCATAGTTTTAGATTTTAGTGGAGGCATAGCAAAAAGGCATGACCTTCACACTTATTCAATACTCAACATCTCCAAATTATAGTTATGGCATGTTATGGAAACATGTTCCTTGCATTTACATCAATTCTTAGATTCTCTAGATTAGGTGGGGGCATGTCATATAAACATGTCTTCCACACTTGCACTAATGTAAAATTCATCATATTTCATAATTATATGATTCAGATACATATTTTTGGCATCATTTTATACATTGGCACTATTATTATATAAAGGTTTCATCTTAAGGGACATATGAGGTGCATATACCATGAAAAGGGCACCTAAAATTTTAAAATTATATCAATTATTATATTTCAAATACTATTATGAACTATTATCATACCTAGGATAGAATTTTATGGAGTTTTATCGAACCAATATACTATAATAGTTAGTTCACCTTTGGAAGGTTGAGTTGATTAAATCACTCAATCTTATCAAAATTACAATTTAAATTTGATAAAATCATCTAAATTTACAAGAATTATAGGTTGGATTTGATAAAATCATCTAAATTTACTATAATTATAGGTTGGATTTGATTAAATCATCTACCTTTATTAGATATATAGTGTGAGTTGATTAAATCACTCACACTCACTAGATCATACACATATTTGGGTTGCATAATTGAGGTAAAAAAATGTAATGTTCATGTTACAACTCACCTTTAGACCAATGTTTGGGGAATGCACCCTCAAATCTCTCTCTCTCTCTCTCTCTCTCTCTCTCTCTCTCTCTCTCTCTCTCTCTCTCTCTCTCTCTCTGTGTGTGTAGACACACACACACACACACACACACACACACACAGATTTAGGATTATCCTATTATCACATTTAATGCATCATAATGAGGCATCCTTTCAAATCAAGTTTATAAAAGGCAAGATGGTTGCACCTACACAAAGGTGTACTCCTAACCTTGTTCTTCTTACTTTCATTAATTTCAAATTATTTCATATACTTATTATATAATGTAACATGATATTTTTACATGTTAATCACTAGTAAAGCACTCAAGTTGAGATCATGAAAAGATAAGGTGTGTGATTAATCTCAAAATTGGATGTGAATCCTACTTGGGTAGATAGGGTTAAGAATATAGAAATGATAATGCATAAAGGTGATAATCATATCTACAATAGGCTAATTAAATGTTAAAATTAGATACAACATATATTAAATTTATTAAACTAGGATAGGATAAAGATAGAAACTACAACTATGCTAGATATGGAAATGACAAAGAAGAAATGTACTTTGTTGGTTTAAATGTTAACAAAGTTATAGATATAGAATAGGTAGGAAGATGACTAGAATAGGATTCTAAAATAGTCACCAAATTCTAGATCGAGTGTATCTAGAGATATGGACAATATTATCAACCTTGGATGTTAGTGATGATGATACTATCTAAACCAAACATAGAGGTCCTATATGGAATACCTATTGGAAAAGGATGCAACCACTTGGATGCTTCTAGGTTTGTCTTCACCTTCACTCTAGTGCATTCAGATCTAGGTCATGGACTATCACTCCTTATGAAATTATAAAAATTTATTTCTTCATATTCATGTGACCTTATAAAAAATGGGTTAATGGGCTCATAATGTCAAGCTGCCCCAAAGACCCTTCTATCAATGAGTGTGACTACATATCTAATAATCTTAATAGAGCTTTGAATCTATGTAGTTCTCCCCTATGTGTTTGCTTGTGTTGTTGGAGAGTTATTAATGATTTCATGGTGATGTCATGAAGGTGTCCTTGTGAGTGGATGAAGTGTTTTTATATCATAAGTAACAATGACAAAGTGTGCAATGTGTTTATCCTAGTGTGCTTAAAGTTGGCTTGGTTGATATTCAATTTTGGAATGATTAGAGATGTTAGAGGATGAGTATGGTGATTATAGAATGTTTAATATTTCCCTAATATGTTATCTATTCTTAGATATATTATGTGCATAAGTTTAATTCATCTAGTAATCCATAGTTTTCATCTAGACACTTTGGGTCCAGTGGCAAAAAATTTGAATAGGTAGTTTGATGACATCACCATTACCATGTGGGAATGAGTCAAGGGGAGTTAGTCATATGGTTGTGATCACATTCATCCCTAATGTTAAGCACGAAATATACACTGAGAGGGGGGGTGAATCAGTATATAATATATCTTTTAAAACTTTCCCTTAATCAAATTCACTTAATTAAACATTCAAGATATGCAATAAAACTCAAACAGTAAACATCACACAAGAAAGAGAGAGACACCAGATATAACGTGGAAACCCAATGTGGGAAAAACCACAAAGAACAATCTCAAGTAGAAACAACCCACAGGAGCACCAGACCCCTTTTTCGAGTACCAACCTACCTACAATTCGTGAGCACCAACCCACAGGAGCTTCAAACCCCTTTTTCGAGCACCAACCTAGCAACTATTCATGAGCACCAACCCACAAGAGAACCAACCCAGCAATAATTCGTGAGCACCAACCCACAGGAGTACCAACCCCTTTGTGTATACCACACACTTATCTCTCAATGTTGCTATCTCAGCAAATGATAGTTCAATACAACATCTCTTTCCTCTCTCTTCACCTTTGCTCTTCTAAGCTAGATATAACAAATACTATTCATCTCTCAAAATTTCTCTTCTAAACTAGATATTACAATATCAAATCAACCTCACTCAACCATATTAAAAATGGCTTCTCAAGACTTTATTTATAGCTTTCCAAATGACCTTTAGCCTTCCCCCTTTGTGACCCTTCAATCCTCATGGAAAATGGCACCAAACTTGTATGAACCTTCATATTCAAGCATTTGAAAAGTCATGTGGTGACCCTTCATGACCAAAAACGTCCTTCCACCTTTTGTCTTCATCTTGGTAACTTTTCATATTCCTTAAAGTGTCCCTTCATGAGAAAATGCACCCTTCCTCTTTTGTCTTCACTTGGTGACTCTTGGTATTCCCCAAGATGACTCTTCATGGGAAAATGCGTCCCATGCTTCTTTTGTCTTTCTCCCGTGGCTCTTTGACTTCTCCATGGGCCCTTATTTTGTCTCATATGCAACCAAAAATATATTCATTAATATTAAATAAATATTAACTCACATTAGCCAAGATAAACAACATTAAATATAATGGGGCCTTTATCATCAATAATGTTAAACCTTTGACATCAATGACAATATTTCCAACACCTAGCTAATATGCATTAAATTTTAAGACATGGTTTGAAGCATGGTCAAATATATAAGGGTGCAAAGTTGGCTTCTCAATTAGAATTCCTTGTTTTCCCATACTTAGCCAAATTTTCAAAGTAGCAAGAAGAGCCAAGTAAGCATATTTGTAAAATTATATCTCACACATGTGGGTGTTTTAAGAGAAAGTTATCATATGGGTTTGTTAAATTTTTATCATAGTCTATTTGTGCTAAATTTTAAATCATGCGTTGAAGCATGTTAAAAGTTATGCATGCTTAAAGTTGGCCTCTCAGGCAAGTTTTGACATATTTGGCTCTATGACAAAAGTTTTTGATAAAGAATTTTAATGGAATTATATCTTGTACATGCAAGGGTTCTAGGAGTTATTTTATATATGGATATATTCTCCTATATGAGTACATAATCTGATCCAAATTTGAGATCATGCATTAAAGTTTAGAAGTTATTAAGGTTCAAAAATGGCTACTCAGGCATATTGAAAGGGTCCCCATACTTAGTCATTTATACAAAAATTAAATTTTGAGCAAGATCAACAATGCATTTTGATCCAAGAATTTAGGAAGAAGAAAAATGAGGATAGGTGAATGATGTTTAATGACTAATCAAAGGTAAAGGATAAGGATCCAACGGTGAGCAGGTGTTCATATAAATTGATTGAATGGTGAACATTGATAGTTAAAAACCTGAATGATCCATAGAGATTGATAGAGTTCATTGAGTCAAAATTTCAAGATTACATGAGATGATTTCAACTTCCAAATGTTTAACATTTGGCTTTAGTGGACTATGCATTAAATTTTGAACAAGATCAATGGTGTGAGATTGATCCAAAGCTGAGAGGGCATGAGATGATTAAAACGTTTTTGAGGTTTAAATGTGACCATTTTCATTCAAATATTTAAATTTAACATAGGGAAAAACTAGATCTCTATATTTTGTCCATATCTTTCGATAGAAGTCAAAAAATTTGGTGTTGTAAAAATCAAAGATGAAGAGGACTCCTTGGTGCATCTATTGAACCTATTTTTAAGATCTAAAAGTTTGTAAAAACAAAGTTAATGATCTTTAAAGATGAATATGGTTTCATGTTTGTTCTACAAGTGACCTGAGAGAAGGATATTTGAGCTCATTTCGATGTTGTTTTGATGTCTCTTGATGAATTGGATATTGAGGAGTATTGTATACTCCATGAAGATGCTTAAAGATTATGTGGATTTTTTAGGTATGATCAATCTATCTTGAGTATTAAAAATGCTTAAGAAGTTGAATATGTGTTCATTCATGATGTTCCTATGCATCAGGTAAGTAATTGAGTTGTTTGAGCATACACAGAGGTGAGCATGAGTTACTATAATAATTTAAGGATGTCTTAGGGGACATAAGGAGTGGACCTATGTATTTGAAAGTGGTTTTATGTTTATTAAAGTGATAAATGGGTGAATAGGTCTTCATGAGACCTATAATGGATACAAAGGCCTTATTAAAAGGTATAACTACTTAAGGGTGACCCATAAGTGTTATATCCAACCTATAAAGATTGTTTTGAGATATGTATACATGTGAGATGCCTTAAAGGCTAAGGCGTGCCTAATCGCTGACCAAAGTGTTGATTATCAAGTATCTTATATAAATAGTGAAATCAAAGATGGTGATTTCTAGATGCATGAGCAAGAGACTTGGGAGAGATTTGAGAGAGACTTGCTTGTGAGAGAGTTAGAGAGAAAAGTAAAGGAGAAGAGAGTGAGAGTGCCTAGTTTTTGGGTTGATGAGTAGAGAAGATTAAGGACTATGTGTATGATCAATAGGTCATGTTTCTGATGACATTATAGTGTTCTTGTAGTTTGAAGTTGTGTGAAGAGATCTAAATATGCATATGAGGACTATTTTAGTGAAGAAGGATAAAGATTTGTGACATGCCTATGTGAGAGGCACGTATGAGTTAGAGAGAGTTTGTATAGTTTTTAGATAATCATAGGTCCATCATTAGGTATTAAATACATCAGTTCTAAGGTGGAAGTATTCTTCTCAAGGAGGGTCTAAAGGATTTGATCTTGCTTAGGGGTAGTTGTTCCTTATGAAATAGGGTTTCACTAAAGACCTTTGGTCAAAAGGACTTGATCAAAGTTGTAGGTTAGAAGGACTTGACTGAACAAGTGGTCAAAAGGACTTGATCATATTAGGGGTAGGTTCTCCTTGTGGAACTATTTTTTCACTAAAGGCTTTAGGTCAAAAGGACTTTACTAAGGTTCTTGATCAAAAGGACTTGGTTAGTCTCTTGTTTGTGATCATCTTATAAGATAATAGTCCATGTGTTTGTAGGCTTGACAGTGGGATTTTTTCCCCAAGAGGGTTTCTCACATGGATCTTATGTTGTGTATGTTTTCTTGCATTATGTTTATTACTATGAATGATCTGTATGCTTCATGAATGATTATTTTGAATGGTTGAGTATTTACAAGGGTTTGGAAAATGAATTGGATTATTTACCACCATTGATTCACTCCCCAAATGAATTATTCCTTTAACATGTGTGTGGATCATATAATGTGTGATAAGGAACTAAAACTAGAAAATTAGGCTCTTGGACTACTCCTTCATTACTTTATACCTATATATGTGCATTCTTTATGACTAATATGGAAATAGGAATAAATAGGTAAGCATCACTCAATTAAATGCTCTTTGGTATGAATTCTAGGTGAGGAATGAATGAGGAGTGATTTTGAATATATACCACTCTTATTAAGAAATATATCACATTAAAGCACCTAGGTTGACCATTAGGATATGTTTTATTTGAAAATTATATGATTTTAGGGCACTCGACACCTACATTAGTCTAGAACATTAGCATCAATATAGATGTTTAGGATTGATTCTTGTGTCTTAGCAGTTTGAAAAGAGGTACAAATTTAAACTTGTAAGGGCATGATATTAGCATATTTTAAGAATTTTGGGAAAGATAGAATGTATGGGTCATCACCATAACATTGGTCGATCAAAGAGATAGGCCAAGGGGCATATGATAAATCACTTGTGGTTTTAGGATTGTCCTGATATTAGATTTAATGCTTCATAATGAGGCATCCTATCAAATCAAATTTCTAAACATAAAGATGATTTCATCAACACAAAGGTTTAATCCTAACCTTTCTCTTCCTACTTTCATTAATTTCAATTTTTTATTTCATATACTTATTATATAATGTAACATGTTGTTGTTTACATGTTAATCACCAGTAAAGCATTTAAGTTGAGATTGCACAAAGATAAGGTGTGTTATTAACCCTAAAATTATATGTGGATCCTACTTGGGTAGATAGGGTTAAGAATATAGAAATTCTAATGCATAAGGGTGATAATCATATCTATAATAGGACAATTAAATTCTAAACTCATATACAACATATATTAAATTTATTAAACTAGGATAGGCTAAAGATAGAAAGTAAAATTATGATAGATATGGAAATGAGAATGAAATAATGTACTTAGTTGCTTTAAATGTTAGCAAAGTTATAGATATAGAATATGTACAAAGCAAACTAGAATAGGATTCTAAAATAGTCACCAAATTCTAGATTGAGTATATCTAGAGCTATGGACACTAGAATCAACTTTAGACATTAGTCACAATGTTACTATCTAAACTAAAAGTAGGGATCCTATATAGAATACATATTGGAAAAGGATGTGATCACTTGGATAATTTTAGCTTTGTCTTCACCTTCACTTTAGTTCATTCAGATCTGGTTCATGGATTATCACTCTTTATGAAATTATAAAACTTTAGCTCATCTTCATAGTGACCTTAGAAAAAATGGGTTAGTGGGCTCACAGTGTTGAGCTACCCCAAAGACCCCTCTATCAATGAGTGTTGACTACATAAACAATACTTTGAATAGGGCCATGAATTTATGTAGTTATCCCCTATGTTTTATCTTGTCTGTGTATCATATAATGTGTGATAAGCAAGTACAATGGTGACCTACATTATAACTTAGTGAATCAGGCTCTTGGGATACTCCTTTAGTAATTCATACCAGTATATGTGCAACCCTTATGACTAATATGGAAATAGTAATAAATAAGGAAGCTTTTCTCAATTGAATGCTCTTTGGTATGAATGTTAGGTGAGGAATGAATGAGGAGTGATTATGAATATATATCACTCTTATTAAGAAATATCTTGCATTAGATCACCTACAATAACCATTAAGATATGTTTCATTTGTAAATTATATGAATTTAGGGCACTTGACACCTACATTAGTCTAGAACACTAGAATTAATGTAGAGGTTTGGGATTGATGCTTGTGTCCTAGAAGTTAGAAAATAAGTAAAACTTTAAAATTTGTAAGGGCATAAGATAAGCATATTTTAAGCATTCTAAACAAGATATAAGGTCTAGGTCATCAACATAAGATTGGTCAAACCAAGAGATAGGCCAAGGGGCATATGATAGAGAAGATGTGAGACTTATGAAAGTGGGAAACATATATAACTAAGAAAAACAATCAATGTCTTAGTTTGTCATGAGTAAAAGACTGTAGTGTTATATAATTCATAAATATCATCTACATTTGCCCCACCTTTAATCTAGTAATAAAATTATTGGTTTATAGGAGAATAAATGTGTGTTTGGGTGTGTATAACATGCCTTACCTTTGTGTGATTCCAAACTAAGTTATTTGATAGTGGCTAACCTAAAAATAAGATCATGTTATACTATATAATAATCGCATATAATCTAAGATTAAAAGAACAAGGTTTATAAGTACACATGTGTATCAATGCAACTACCTTGACTATTGGCAACTTGATTTGAAATAGGAATCATGAACTAAGATTATGAAAAATATATAAATTAATAAAGTGCATATTTATAAGGATATAGAGAGATATTGGATGGCACATGCCCCCAACCTTGGAGAAAAGATGAGCTACCACTTGATAGTTAATATTAGTTTAATTGTGTAACCCAATCATAAGTATAACCTAGTAAGCATGAGTGAAAAAATTAAACCCATATCATATATTTATTGAGGTTGGATTATGTAATCAATTCCAACCTATAAACTATGCAATATTGAGTGATTTTATCACCTCAACCATACCAAAAGAAAACCAACTACTGTAGTAGATTGGCTCAATACAGTCACTAACAATCTGACTTGGTGGGTGATTTCAATCCATAGAAGAGTTTTTAAATCCAAAATAGATTTAGCTTTTGAAATATTAGGTGCACATTGCATAGCATATGCACCTTAAATATGTATCATGTTGAAACTATGTATAACAATGATATTAATGTATAGAATTCTTCCACAAATGTGTCTTTGAATCATATGATTATGTGATTTGGCCAATTTTGAATTTTTTACAAGTGTGGGTATCATGTTACCATAACATGTACCCAATATATATGGAGAAATCTAAAAAATTAAATAATTTCCAATGTGGAGGAAATATTCCAAAACATTCTTGTAGTGAATCTAGGTGTGTCAAATACTAAATAAGTGTGGAGAACATGTTTCCAAAGAATGCATCCATTGAATCTAAAAACTATGTCAAATGTGAATAATATTCCTCTATGATATGCCCCCAATCATATGTTCCCCCTTTGAGGTGAGGTAAGAATATAAATGGGTAGTTACCTCATCTCAAAAGGATAAGATAATTATATAACCTGTAAATGGAACCATGTGGTGTATAAAAGAACATGTCTAATTAAATTTAAAATTGAAGCACATAGAACAATGTGATCACATTAAGGCCTAAGATTCATGATAAATATCATGGAAATTCCTATATAGTAATAGGATAAGCTCAAAAATAAAACAAGAACACATACAAGATCACTCAAAAGTAAGTCAACATACAATGGTCCATGGAGACTGCAAACAAGGGGCATGTTCAAATGCCATGCAATCAAAGGGAGATGACTTAGTAAAATATACATAAAATCAACAATGGAATATTCAAATTTCCACACAACTAACAATGACACATTTAAATGTTGAAAAAATCAAGAAATGGCATACATGCCATAAATAAAGGAATATATTCAAATGTTTGAATACACAAGACAATAGCAAGGCAAGAAACTCAACAAATTGCATAAAGGAAAGCATAAACAACCAACATAAACATATCATAGTATCCCATGATCAAATGTGTTAGAAGAAAAATTAAGTGCATAGCATATCAAGTACCCTATATAAGATATAATCATGGATAAATACATGTGTAAGTATATAAGATCTCAAACATGATAATGAAGAGACCATAGAATGATATAACTTGGAAGTATCATGATAATAGAAGAATATTCCCCCAATTTCCACATGACATGAGTAGCAGGAAGGACTAACATCTGAAATAAGAATAGATCATGTATATGTGTATGCCTATATCACACTCAAATAGAAGCATGAAACATGTGTATGTATAAGTAACCAATATTCCATCCATCAACAAAGAAATAACACATATATGCCAAGGATCTAATAGAATAAATTTATGATAAAAATATTTTTGGAGTTTTGAAGTTTTTTTAATTTTTTTGGTACTTTGGAATATTATGAAGAGCAAAGATCATCCTATGATCTCATCCAAAGGATGGTCATAGGTATCCCCCCACTCAAAACCTAGCATAAGGAATTTGTGGTACTACTAAAGAGCATGTATAGGTTAAATATCTATCATTGTAGTATATGTGATTCTATGTGCATGTATAATAAGACTCTAAGGTCATGAAGTAGTAATATAAGGAATAGGGGTTTATGGAACCCATATCTATGTGTTCTATGGTTTGTTTGGAATAAAAATAGTAGAAACATGTTTAGGTGCTCTAGATGCTTGAATATGGTTGTAATAGAAGATGGGGATTTTTTGGACTCCCTTGTATGTCTCTAATATAATGGTCTCTCAAGTATTCGCTACCTATTAAAGGGGATTGCTTGTTTCTTACCCTTTTGTGGTGGATTAACCTTATTAGGCTTGATAATTAACTACCTAGGTATAAATTTTCCTTTTTCAAGAGGATGCTCAAATGGAATTTCAAAAATTATAATTACCTAATTGGAATGAATGTATTTAATAAACCCATGCACTATATAAGGTACTTCTTAGAGTGTATGTATCTAAGGTCTTCCCAATAACATATCAAATATTTTTGTGGAAGGTATGACCAAAAAGGTAGTAACCACATGTGTAGGAGCAAGTTGTAAAGGTAGATCAATCTCACTAAGAACCTTCTAGGAGATCTCATAAAATTATCTAACTAATCTAGTAAAATGATACAAATTGTTATGATTATAACCTAGATGTGCAAGTAATGTAATGATGCAAACATTTTTTCTTGCACTATTATCAGTCATAACATTGTGTATAGTTTGGTGATCAAGGACACTCAAATAAATAATTAATTAAGATCATATTCATCATCCTTAACCTCACTATCATTAAAATTTATATAAGGTATTTGAACCATAGGAGGTGTATGCTTTGTATAGGTACAAATAATCCATTCCAATGGGTGCTCATAATGTGATGGAGGAGGATGAACATTATATTCCATTTGCACTTCTGGTTCCTTCTTAGAATATCTTGCAAAGGATTATTAAATACTTTTTATTTCTGGTGATCATTAGGTTGTGAACTCAATTCCTTGGGAGGAACATCAAATGTAATATTTTGGTCATGAATGAGGTATTAGATCTTATGCTTCAAGGTAAAATAGTTATTCATATAATGATTTAGTCCTTGATCATAATCATAATAAGCATTAACATCATAACCGTTGGCTAGAGATCTATTCATATCAACCTCTATAGGATGAAGGAGAGATATAAGATTAGACTCGAATATCCATGGGAGTAATGAAGTAGGAGACTCAGGTAAATGCGTAAATTATCTCCTTGGTGCATTAGATAAGACAATTTTATTAGGCTAATTTGAAACTACATTAATCGTGGTAGTATTTTCCTTTTTATGCTCAATAGGCTTTACCTTATAACTTGGTTTGATTGTAAATTTGGCATTTGATATAGATGTAGTTGGTGTGTTTGATACATAATTAAGTTTGTTCAATGAAATAATTATTATTTCATGATCTCAAATAACATGGCATAATTCATCATAAGATTAAAACTTTTTAAAAATAATGTACTCATGTAAAGGAATAGGCACACTTTTCTTAAACATGTCTTTCAACTCTTTACCTGCCATAGTATTAGTCATTTTAGCCAACATTATAGTATAACTCAAGACATATTCATTAATAGGTTCATTTTTTCCTTGTTTAATTTTGGAAATTTGAGGATAGGAAACTTAATTTAAAAATATTAATGGAAAAGTGTGCTAAAAACTAATCTACAAGAGGTGTGAATGCTTTTACGAATTAGAGAGGTAAATCACAGAACCATCTAAAATAATAGTCCTTGAGGCTTCTTGGGAATAATTTGGTCAAAATTTTATCATTGGAGACATATTCAAGGTATGTTATATATAAAGATCAAATATGCTACTTAGAATCACCCTTGTCATCATAAATTTTGAGTTTAAGTGCAATAAAACTTGTTGGTAAAGGATG
Organism: Torreya grandis; assembly: GCA_037957365.1. Classification (NCBI taxonomy): domain Eukaryota; kingdom Viridiplantae; phylum Streptophyta; class Pinopsida; order Cupressales; family Taxaceae; genus Torreya; species Torreya grandis. Next base: position 388,331 of record JARHVA010006422.1, read on the forward strand.
CAAAGACATCTCAAGTGCAAGAGAGTTATACAACACATCTTGGGAATCAATATCATGCAGAGAATTTAAACCATTTTGTTCAATGTTTGTAACCTTGTCATCCCAGGTATTAATAACTTTAAGGAGTGTTTGAATTATATATCCATTAGGATTTAAATTATCAAGTTGAGTATTCACTAAAAGGGATGTAAACATGGTTTGAATAGGCATAAAAACCAATATTTGAGTTGAATCTATTGGTAATTCTAAGGTAGATATAAAAATAGTGTTTTTAGGAAACAAAGGTTTAAATATATATATCACATGACCACATTAGAAGTATTAGCTTTTAATGTGTTCAGGGGGAGGGTTTTTGGTATATGGGGATGACCCATGGTTCTAATAACATGATCAATAGATGGACATATTTGGTCATCCATGTTTTTTTATTTTTTATTTTCTAATATGTTTTTTAGGATTTCATCAAGATCTTCAAAGTTTTGATGAATACACTCATGAAACAATGCAATTTCTTACACTTTCTTATGATCTATTTTCTCATGTTCATTAGTTTCATTATATTTATGGATTTCATTATCAAAATCTTCTTCTATGATAACCTCATCAATATGTTTTTCATTATTAACATTGGTATCATTATGACCCATAGGATTAGGTCTATAATTAGTTTGAGACATCTTAGGTGGTGGGAGGGGAAGCTTAATGTGTTTAATAGGCATACCTCCCAATCTAGGGATATGCTTAGGTTGCATGAAAAATAATATTAGAAACTGAAAAATTACATCAATCTGAAACATTAGTTAATTAAAAAACCATAATAATTATAAATGTTTACATTCATATGAATCAATTTCACCACATGTTTACCCCAAAATTGGATGTGGATTCTACTTGGGTAGATAGGGTTAATAATTTGAAAATGATTATGCATAAGGGTGATAATCAAATCTATAACAATCTAATTAAATTATAAATGTAGATACAACATATACTAAATTTATCAAATTAAGATAAGCTAAATATATAAATTAAAACTATGATAGATATAGAAATGACAAAGAAATAATGTATTTAGTTGGTTCTAATATTAACACAATTATGGATCTAGAACATGAAAGAAGAAAACTGGAAGAGGATTTTGAAATGGTTACAAAATTTTGGATTGAGTGTCTCTAGAGTCACAGACACTAGCATCTACCTTGGACACTTGCATCGATGCTACTTTTTAAACTAGACATAGGTGTCCTATATGGAATACCTATTGAAAAAAGATGTGACAAGCTAGATTATTCTAGGTTTGTCTTTGCTTTCACTTTAGTACATTTAGATCTGGGTCATAGACTATCACTTCCTAATAAATTGTAAAACCCTAGCTCTTCATCTTCATAGTGACATTGGAAACAATGGATTAGTGGACTCATGGTGTCAAAATACCCAAAATACCCCTATATCAATGAGTGATTCCTACATATCCAATACTTTTAAGAGGACCTTAGACTTTTGGAGTTTTCCTATACATGTTAGCTTTTATGTGATTCATGTAATGTGTGATAAGTAAGTACAATGGTGACCTAGATTTTAACTTGGTAAATTAGGATCTCAAGCTATTCCTTCATTACTTCATACCTATATATGTTTGGTCCTTATGACTAATATGGAAATAGGAACAAATAGTCAAGATTTGCTCAATTTAATGCTCTTTGAAAGCTCTTTAATATGATTGCTAGGTGAGGAATGAATAAATAATGATTGTGAATATATACCACTCTTATCAAGTAGTATATTGAATTAAATCACTTAGGCTGACCATTAGGATATGTTAAATTTACAAATTAGATGAATTTATGGCACTACACACTTGCATCAAGGCAGGACACTAATGTTGATGTAGGGATCTGAGACTGGCCCTTGTGTCCTAATAGTTAAAAAATAGATACAGGCTCAAAACTTGTAGGGGCATAAGATAAACATATTTTAATCATTCTAGGTAAGATAAAAGATCTAGGTCATCAACATAAGACTGGTCAGACCAAGAGATGTGATAAGGGGCATAAGATAGAGTAGATGCAATACTTTTAAAAGTGAGAAAGGTCCATAACTAATAGGAACAACCAATGTTTAAGTTTTCCAGTTGTATAAGATTGAGGTGATATAATCCATAAATATCATCTATAGTATGTTATATACACCTAGGTATGCATTTATTTTATTTAATCTAGCATTTTGATTACTAGATTAATGGGGGGGGATATAGATACTAAAATCTGATTTATATAGTACTTTAGTCTTGTACACTTGGAAAATATATATCATGATTATACCTTAAAATTATAGACATGCTTACAATTGAAAGGCTCACTTTCACTATCTCTTTATTCCTAATTTCTTATCTCTAAGTCCAACCATTGTTATTATGATTACCAAGCCTTCTATACAATGCAAAAAATTATAAACATGATTAGTATCCTTCACTATCAATTTTAGACATGTACCTATTTTCTAGCTTCATAGACACTTACGTCCTAGGTGAACACATGTTGTAATGCAAGTATCCACTTTTCCTATAAAGTGTCCATTTACCAAATTTCATTTAAATTTTCAAAATAAACATATCCTAGAGGTCATCTTAAGTGATTTAGTGTGAGATATTCCTAAAAGGTATTGGTACTAAAAACACACATGTATGAGGGAGTAAGTTTTTTTTGTCAATATGAAATTGAAATCCAATGCATAAAAACATAAAAACCAAGTCCGTGTCCTTCGATTGGGAAAGGATAAGTAAGATATAAAAAATAATAAAGAAGATAAATAATACAAATTACATTCCCTTTGGATCTCTCTATCTTTCTAATATTTAAGTTTGTCTATCCTAGATGTAAAGCTTAGAGTCTTCGTTAATGTCATGACATCATTCCTACGACATCTCCCCTTGTGTTATTCATGTTTTGATTAAGTAATGAAGTAATGGGTGAATTGTTTTTAGATTTTATCATAGTAAGTTTTCATAAAAAATCTTAATAAGAGTAGAAGGTGATCCCTCTATTTATAGCTTTTTCAAAATGATTTAAACCTTTGAATGATAATTTAAATGTGTGGTTGAGGTTCAATCTAATTTGGATGGTAAATACAATTAATATTTGGGATAGATTTTCCATTAATTTAACACGGATTTTAATTTTTATATTTGTTTGCATTTATGTTGATATTTTCCAAATTTTGATAACTTGGCATGTGATTTCATGATGAAGATATTTTTTGAATTTATTAAATTTATATAATTATAAATTTAGCCAATTCCCATGGATTTTATATTTACCCATTTTATTTGTTTTGATTAGATAATTATCCTAATTAACTTTTGTGAGTTTTATGTAATAATGAAATTTGAGTAATTATTTCACTTAATTAGATGATAATGTCACTTGAAAAGTAGCAATCTAACTTGGGATGAATTAAATGAAGGTGATGATTTGATATAGTTCATTACCCTAATCATGGGTACCCCAATGTGTTTCATAATATGAACATCAAGTGTGTGGATGAATTTGAGTGTTTCATGTATTTTTGACCTAATTTATGCATTAATGTAAAAATTCATTATAATTTTCAAATTTGACATAGAAGTGATGATAGTGGAGTATCTACATTTTCCCTATTTAAAAGGATATTTTAAGAAAAGATGAAGCAATGAATTCTCAAAGAATGAAAAAGTCATTAAAATAATTTTATAATGATTAAAGAATGATATGTTCATGTTTTATTGATTCTTATTCAATTTTTTGAAAACAAGTTCATAGTGATGCCCTAAATGATGTTTGAGGTACCCAAGATTCCCCCTCTATGGATTGGATGAAAAATAATTTTGATGGATGGGCCCTCAAAATGAATCAAATTAGACATTTGACAGAAAATGAGGCCAAAAAATAGAGAAACTAGAATAAAATGGGATGAAAAATAGGCATATGAGCTGTAAACAAGCATATAAAGAAGAAGAATGATGAAATAAGAGGGGTAGGTGGTAAAAATTAAAATTTTGAGTTATAAATTGACCCTTGGGGGTGAAAATGGTTCATTTTCACCATTCCATCTTGAAAATTTCTACTCTGTATTTACAAATGAGAGCTTTGAGAAAAATGGCATGAATTCTTTAACATAGGCACCTTGGTGAGTGATTCATGAGTACATATGACCAAAAGGGAATGAACACTCAGTATGTACCATTTTTTTTTTTGTTTATCACATTTAATGCTCATTAAAATTAGGAAAAATAGCAAATCCACCCTTTTCAAAACACTTGAAAATGGTGGTATCACACCCACAAATGGAAATATCACAAATAAATTGATGATATTACCAAAATGGTTAAGAAATTTCAAAATATTGAAAACATAGATTTGGTTAGAATTCATCTAAATGATGAGAAAGAGGGTAAAATTTTCATATCACCCTATGAAATAGTGACATTTTTAAAATTACCAAAGAGCTAAACAATTGTGACAACACCCTGAAAAATGGTGATATCACCTTAGTAAGTGATGAGAACATCCTAATAAACAATGACATCACCAAAATTGGTACAGTTTCCATCTTAAATAGACTGAGTTAGAGTAATTTTCCATTTGATGTGAATGTGAAATGTTTATCTTAGTGAATTAGAATGATGATATGATGTTAAATTATTTCCCTTGATGATTTTTATTTTACTTTTTGAGATAGATAAAGTTGATGTAGTGTGATAACATATTTGTGATTGACAAGAGAAAGTCATGGTGATAATAGATCATAAGTGGCAATCATGTGTCTTATGATGAATGGGACTAAGGACCAAGGAGACCTTGGTTTTTTTGGAGATAGTTAGATTGTGACATACTACATAAATTCTAGTGATTTAGGTAGATAAGGCCTAGCATTTAGTGTTAGTCGAGTGTTGACATTCATAGATGTTTAATTTTTGCCTTCTTATTAGAGAGACACAATTACTTAAGAGGATGTTTGGTAGATTGAATGGATGTAATAGGGACAATTGACCATGCTAAAAGACCTAATTGGCATGACTCACATTGTCACTAAGGGTGGAGTGGTGAATATAAACACACTATAGGACCTATCTTTCCCAACATATGGAGCTGTAACATCATCACAACCATTAATTGGTAGGGAGGTTGTGATTTTAATCTCCATTATCAGTGGCATATTGTTACTTGATAAGAGCAATTAATTTTTTCACATGGGAATAATATGAGTCATTTGAGATATGATTGATCTGACCACTTGATTTTATTTGAGACCAATAGTATTGACACAATTTTATATATATAGACACACACGCATGATGGCATATCATCAAGGTAGGATAATTGGGCCATATATATTGCTTTAGGTCTAGGCATGGGAACACATCTCTATTGAGAAACCAATGGGGTAGAGATGATACAGGAATTTTGAGGATCCAATAGATTATAGTTGTTATCTAATAAGAGGGCACTAATGAGGGCATAGAGGAGACCTATCCTTATTTTCATGAACCATAGATGAGATGGTACATGGAGACTTCATCTAGCATCCATATATGTATATTCAATTTGGCTAGCGATAGGATGGCCATGTGACCTAGTATATGACCACCCCTTATTACATTATAAATCACCATGATTTCATAGTAGAGTGATACTAACATGATCTCATTTATAGGTGGTAGAGGCACCATTAGGATGCACCTCATGGGCTTCATTATTTTTAACATGTGACATGAAATACAAATGAGTGTGGGCCTCCCATCCCAAGGGTTGTGGTAATTTTGAGTTTATTGTCATTACATCTAGTGGCATGGGATTATGAGAGAGGGATAATATATGTTGGGTTTACTTGTACATATGTGGCCTAGTGGACATAGTTTAGGCCCATGAGATAAACTAAAACTAGAACTCTAGAGGGTGAATAGTCAATACAATATTAGTAGATATGGGATAGGTTAGCACCTATATATCTACAAGGATAAGGATTATTCTAGGTATACTTATATATATGGGAACCACCATAGAAGGTACCTTTGTACTAGGTTTTTCCCATGATTATTAAATTAGTTTTAGAGATTACTAGTAGTAATAATAATAGTATTGGAAGTAGTAATAGTGATGAGTCCTTACATCATGATATTGAGATGGGAGAGGGTCCTAAACTTGATGGAGAGGAAGAATAGATAGATGTCTAGGATACTGAGGTGGCATGTACTATCATAAAAAGGTATGTACATGATAAGGGATAGACCTTTGGCTAGGCCAAGCCCTCTCAACCAAGTATATTAGAGGCCAACCAAGCTAATATAGACATAATAGAGAGAGATATATATGTTAGGTTCATATATATATCAAGGTTAGATGAGGATTTAGTTAGACTGAACATATTTGGTAGAGGCCCATGGTGAGGCTAAGACTATAGGGTCTCATTGTCAAGAGACATACAAATATCACCACTCTAAGGGGGTAGGTCACTAAGATGACAACTATTCATATCCAATTGACTATGAGGGATATAGAGATAGTGATAGATATCAATGAGTGGAATAGGCATCAACCACATGTTTATAAGATACATAGAGAGTAGGATGAGTCAATATAGATAGTCTCAATTAGGGGTTGGCTAAAGCATTAGTAGATGTGGTGCATGCCAAGGATGGTGTGATACAAGTAAAGGATGAATCCAACTATTATCATAGTTTATATGAGTTAGTAGTACTGATAGGGATCAAGGTACCAAGCTTCCATGAGCATACATATATCCAGAGATCAATTTATACATCAAGGTCATGTCATAACTCAACATGAGAGAGATCTTTAGCATAGCCTCACTTGTATTCAAGAATGATGGGCCCACCACAAAAACCACCACCACATAGGATAATATAAAACTTTGAGTATAAAATCCCTTAGAGGATTTCTCCTAGAGATGACTAGAGTTAGAGTTGATTTTTTTATTGTAGCTCTAAATATTGTATTATATGATTTAATCTCTATGTATAGTCATTTTTTTGGGATGTACATAGATATTAATTTTGATCACATGTATATGGACTCTAATATTCTTTTGATATATATTATGTAACTTTTGGTTCATTGATGTTGAGTCATGATGTATATTATGCCTTTGATATCGATGAGGTTTTTCCAAGATTATGTTGTTTTAATTTCCATTATGATGTTACATTGGATCAACATAGAAAATGTGATTGAATGTCCTTTATTTATTTTCTCACTATGATCTTATTTTTGTTGATGTTATGATATTTTATCATGGTGTAGAATGTTTATGACTAGTTTTATATGCTCATTTTTATATGTGTGTCATGATTAGCATATATGTATGCATATTTTCAATTGATTTTTTTTATTATTTAAAATGTAATGATATTTTGATTTATTTTCATATGAACACATTTATCCATCTTGCAAGGGGATGTTTTCTCTTTGTGAAATATTGTATATAAGTCTCAAGTACTTGATTTTTAATTTTTAACATGTTAATATGTATCATAATTATAAAAATGAATCATGATATCATTGTTTCCACTTGATTAAGTACTAGTTTAAATATAAATATTAAAAACTCAAGATCAATAAATGAAAAATCAAGACCTAAGTGTAAATCATAATGTACTAAACAAAGATAGGCCAATAACGAAATAGTTTAGACACAAATTCTAAAATAATGAGATAAAGATATGAAAAATAAAGACATAAATGTAAAACATATTATACTAAATTAAAACAAACAATAGAATTAAAAAAACATAAAATCAATCAAACAATACAACAACACATAAAAACACAACTAAAATCAATTAATAAATAATTAATCATTATTGTGAAAAATGTGGTAATAAGACATTACTCTTGTATTTTACCCTTGAGTATAAATAATTTTAGATAATATAATATGATAAACTAAACTAGAGGGGAATCGAAGAAGAAGGAACAAATTTACAAAATGACCCTAGATTCCCCATACAAATGGATGTTTCTTATATAGTTTGTCATGCACCTTAGGATGATGTAGTTATCCTAGATATGGGAGTAAAGAAAATTAAAGACAATAATTTAAGATGAAATTGTTAGAGAAATAAGATATTGAAATGAATCGCAAAATGACAAGAGTTTAAGGTCAATTCATAAATGGACAAAAAGAGGAAAAGATGAAAATGGGAATGATAGTGGCAAAATTGACCCGAGTTACCCCATGTAACCAAGCATTGCCTACATAGTCCATGTTGACCTTAAGCCATTGTAGTTCCCCTAGAGATGGGAGTGTAATGAATGAATGAAAATTCCAATTAAAATGATCATGTTGAAATGGAATATAACTAATCGAAACATATGGAAACACCTAGGGGAATAGGATAACTAGAATGTGATTGACTTATCATATTTGATTGAAAGTGATGGAGAAGTCATGACTTAATAAGAGGTTTCCCACTCATGAAAGGTTTGATGTAAAGGTAAAATTTATATGTTTCATACTTAAACTTTTCCACTTAGAATAAAATCAATGGGAAGATCTACTAGCTAACAAATTGAGAAGTTATGTGAAGATTTTATGGATTTATATCTCATTTGGGGATTTTAAATTTTATAAATTTTTAGGATTTCTTAGAATTTTTTGAGTGTTTTTAATTTTTTTATAATAATCCAAATACACAAGTATTTGGTAAGGATAATTTATAGTTTAATATAAATAAATGTACTATGAACTATCAATAATAGGAAAAATAATATTGGGTAGGGGCTCAAATAATAACTAAACTAGTTGCAATGGTAAGGAATGTGAACAAACCACCATTCAAAAACAAAGTGAGACTCAATAGTAACACCATTCAACATCAAATTAGGATGAAATGGAAGTGATGTGAAAGGAGGAAAAGGATTTCAAGATGTTAAAATAATCCGTTTCAATAATTACCATGTAGGGAAACCATGCCAAAGCACTCTTATGTCCTAAAATTCTTCTTGTAAAGATGTGTTGATGATGACTAGATCTGAATCATTTGTTAATCTATTTTATAAATCCACCTATAGTATATTTAAGTCATAATAAATATCAATATGGGAATGGGATATTGGATAAAGACAAGGATTGACTTAGGAATGAAAAATGAAAGGAAGGGGAATAGAAAAATGATGCAGAGGGAATGCCCCCAAGTGGGGTCCCCCATTGACAATGTTCAAATAATAAAGTAAAAATGTTCTTAAGGTGAATAATGTTTTTTTAATCATTAATCTCATACCCCTATATCATATCCAAAATGTATGCTCCTTAATCATATTTTATTATGATAATGAAATAACCTAGCCAATTTGACTCAAATTTGCCTTTCTTCTCATAGTTTGCATTGGTGTTTTTTTTTTAATCTTTTAACATGAGGTCACCCACTTCAAAGTATCTTCAAATGATGTATTTTTTATAACTATGACAAATTTAATTTTTATATGCTTTGAGATGGATCAAGTTTTCTATCCATTTCTCATCTAAGAGCTCTAATTCTTATAACTTGGCTAATCTATAATAATCATTAATGATACCCTACTATGAAATATGTAGAGAGGGAAAATTGATCTCAATAAGAATAATAGATTTAGATCCAAAGACTAGGGAATAAGGTTTTTCCCCTATAGTCATGTAGATATTTATATGATAAGCCCATATGGCCAAGAATAATTTCAAATTTAAATCATGACTAGCAGTTTTGATGATATTTTTAATAGTTTTTATAATAGTCTTATTAGATGCCTCAACTTCATCATTACCTTGAGGGTAATATGAAGTTGACCATTTATGTTTGATATGGAATTATGCGTAGAGGGATTTTATATCCTTGTTCTAGAATGACTTACCATTATTAGATAATGGTATATGGAAGCCATAGTGGAAAATGAGATTATTTGGAATGAACTTAGATATTTGCTTACCGGTAACATAAGTGAAAGGGATTGTCTCTACCCACTTAGTGAAATACTCGGTAGCAATTATGATATGCTTATGGCCATCTAAATAAGTGGGTTTATCTTACCTATGAGATCAAACCCACATATATAGAATGGAAAAGGAGAAGTGACAAGTTGATGCACTCGTGAAGGCATGTGTATTAAATAATTTTTATTTTGACAAATAAGGCATTTATTGACATAAGCACATGCATTTTATTCCATTGTGGGATAGTAGTATCTTATCTAAAGTATTTTATTGGTAAGGAGTATTTCACTTGTATTGGGCCCACTAATCCCTTTGTGCATATATTTAATTATTAATTTAAATTCACCCAAGTTTAAAAAATGAAGTAACATCCCATCATAGCCTCTATGATAGAGCATACCAACAAGTAAAGTATAAAAAGATATGTTATGAATGAAGGACTTATATTGGTTTCATGATAGGCCAATGGGAAGAATTTTTTTATTAGAGATAGGAGTATATGTCTTGGTACCAAGGGGAGCATGACCAATAGTATCATATACCATTTCATTATCAGGATGATTATAAGTTCGCATGATAATTTTTTAAATAAAAAACTGATATTGTGGGCACTAGAGGATATCTCTATTAATGGCCCAATGGTTGTCATGGCATAAGTTGATATATTATTGGATCTTTGTATTTCTCAAATTAGATACATTTGAATTTTTGTTTGATATTATAAAGCATGCCTTTGAAAAGAATGGGTTTCTCATCCTTTGTTTGATATTAGTTAGTAAATTAATTGATGATTAATTATAAATATACATAGACAGCCAACTATTGAATGTTCCACTACACTATGAGGTAAAGCCTTGCAATAAGTGCCTCATATTTTGAAATATTATTGGTGCATGGAAAATTAATCTGAAATGCCTTGGGAATGAGATCCACATGTGGTGTAATGAATAGAATACCTTCCCCTAAACCATAGGTTGGGAAGGAACTATCAAAGTATAGATTCTAATGATGTTATTCTTTAAGAGTGAAGATAGATTCATGTAGAAAATAAATGTTTGCAGGAGTGTATTTGACAAAGGCAACTCAACAAGTTGATGTACAAGTACTTTCCATTTGATAGACTTATGATTAGTAGATTTAATTTCAAATTCACATAATATCATTATCCATTTAGATAGATGACCTATCAATGTAACTTCTGAAAGCAGACACTTGATTGGATAGGCCTTTTACAATTATGATTGTCTTATTTTGCAATAGATAGTGATGTATCTTATGTGATGCAAATAACAATGTTAAACATGCCTTCTAAATTGGTGTATAATTATGATCATAAGTAACTAGTATACTACTCATATAATATAATGCACATTATTTTCCATAGCCATCACGTTGGGCTAAAAGTGTCCCTTGTAGATGATATTTTGTGATTATGTAGCACTTCAATCTTATACACTTGGAAAACTTATGACCCTAGTTGTTTCTCTTAGTTATATACATGACTTTCTTCTGCAAGCCTTACATTTACTCTATATCATGACCCTTAGTCTATATATTAATCCAACCATCCTTCTATTGATGATACATACATCCCATGTTACTGATAATTCTTAGAATATATTTTTCTTACACCTATACAAGTTTTGAGCCTGTGCCTCTTATCTTTTTCATAAACACTAACATCTAGGTCAAATAATAGTTTCAATATTACTATCTTGGCTTGACATAAGTGTCCAATTACCTAAAATTCATCTAATTTTCAAATGAAATGTATTATAATGGTTCACCTAACTGATTTAATATGATTGATCTCTTGATAGGATTTCTATAAATATAATATCAAACCTCATTCATTCCACACCTAGTAATTAGACCAAAAGAGAACTCAAGAAGCACTCAAGCTACCAAATAATTTCTTATTCTACCCAATTCTAATATCAATCAAAGGAACAACCCAACTGTAGGTCTAAAGTTCTAAAGGATTAATCATAAGTTTATATTTGCCAAGTTATAATCTAGGTCACTATTATACTGTCTTTACACACATTGCATGATTCACACACAATCCAACATGTAGTAGAGAACTACATAAGTCTAAGGCCCTCTTATATAGTATTGGATATGTATTCAACACCCTTTGATAATGGAGTCATTATGGGTTAGCTTGACATGATGTGCCCACTAACCCTTTTTTTCCCAAGGTCACATTGAAGATGCAAAGCTAGGATTTTTTTATTTCATCAGGAGTGATAGTCCATAACCTAGATATAAATACATCATCATGAAGGTGAATCCAAACTTAGAATAATCTAGGTTATCACATCCTATTTAATCTAGTATTCTATATAATACACTAGTGTCAATATCATACACTAGCATTGATACAACTATCTAAGGCTGATGTAAGTGTCTAGAGAGCCAAAGGCAATAGATCTAAAATTTGATAACTATTCCATATCTATCTTCCTACCTATTTCCATCTTGTACCAAATCCAAAAATATATTAGCATCAAAAATAGATAATTACTTTCTTTTATATCATTTGTATATCTAGCATAGTTTTACTTTCCATTAATAATTTATTTTAGTTTTATAAATTAAGCATATGGTACATCTATGTTTAACACATGAATTAACTTGTTGTAAATATTATATTCACCCTTGTGCCCTATAATTTATATATCCTTAACTTTAACCACTAAATAATATCCACATCTAAATTAGGGTTAAACATTTAGAAAACCCAGTCATTGAATATCATTATTGCATAAGCATTCTGTAGAAGATACTTATCTTTGGACTTATCCTAATCCTTCAGTTATTTTTCTATTTTATCATGGATTAAATTAATTAATTTTATGATTATGACTATGAAACCCTTTAATAATCTCTCCAGGTGGGGGTCAAAATCCATTACTCTTACACTCCTCCAAGTGTTAATGCAAATAATATAAAAGCATTAAATGGTATTATATATTATCCCTCTAATTAGGTCCATGCTCCCATGTTTTCAATAAATGATGTGGTCCATTTGAAGTAACATCCAAAGCATATCCCCTTTCCTTCTATACCAAAATTGATCCCCTATAGAGATAAGGTACTTTCATTTGATTGTGACAATTTTTGTCAACTCCATAAGAAAATCATGGAGGATTTATAAAACATTAATAGAGAGGAAATTAATTCAAGTTTATTGATTAAAACCCATTCTATTCCTACATTTCCAAAAAATATTCCACTTATTAAGGGTGATATTCCTTCTTGGCCTTCTTTAATATTGAAAATTTTCAAAAAGTTAACTAAAACATTATGGCATCTTTACCAAGTCATATTAATTCATCAAGAAAAAGGAAGCATACTACACCTATAAAACATTATAAACATAATATGCCAAAAAATATTGATGTGATAATGGTGGATGCATCACATTATTTAGATAATTTAATATCCTCAAGTACAATATTGCATAATTTTGGCATTTGATATTTGCTCAAATATGGACATAAAGGACAAGGATTGGCCAAACATGAACAAGGTATAACCCATCCTATAATTCTAATACATAATCCAAATTGAAAAGACTTGGGGTATTCAAAAATAATCATAGATAACCAACCACCTATCAATAAATTAAACATTGAGGTACACATAGATGCACATAAAAATCAAGAATCATCATAAGGGGAACCAATGTTACAAAAATTCCAAGATAATTGGCAATCAACCTCCCTTTGCTAATCCATCCTCATGCTATGATAAAATTAGGTAAATGAAAATGTACCATAGCTAAAATTTTTTTTGATAAGGTAAGGTGGAAAACCAAGGGCTGAGCCCTTCACAGAGAAAAAAAGACAAGAAGGCAATCAAACAAAATATGCCTTCAGAGAGACGACGGCACTAGCTGAGAACTAACAGACACAACAACAAGAAAACAAGAAATAGAAATACCAGAGTCAGAGGGGACTCTCCTTACATCATCATTGATTTGAGAAGATCATTAAGTTTCTCAATATTCTCTACATTGTTAGCAGGCCCAGTATTACCCACTTCTTTCATCATAGACATGTTTAGGAGGATTGTATTCCGGAGTCCCTTGGTGAAAATCTGCTCCAACTTTTGAATACGATCCTTCAGGGTCCCTACTTCATATTTATAATTAGTTTCATTCTCTATTTCCATGTTAGCTTCCTCAACATACATTTCCCTTTATTGTCAGTGGTTTCCATAGTGTCAGCACTATGCTCCTCAGTAACCTCAAAATCCCTAGTCTCTTACTTCCCTCTTGTGTCCTCAAAAATTTCTTGTATTTCCAGCTCTTTAGACTCTTCCTCCTGGGTTGCTTCCTCTGAAGCACTTTCCAAATAATCAATAAGTTTGGCCTTCAGGGCTAGTTTACCATTAATCCTCCCCGACCTACGAACTTCAGAGGAGAAGCCTTCCTTATTAATTTTGGAAGACTTATAAGATTTTCCACCCTAGCCCCCTGTGGCCCTACCCAAATTCTTATGGGTCCCCTCTGTGGTCTCCCTAATATTATCTTCCTCCTCATCAACCTTCCTCTTCTTACCCTTCTTTCCCATAAAGGAGTTGGGGGTGTCAACAGGGGTCTCTTCTGGGGTGGAGAAAGAAACATCTTTTGTTTTGGTAGGAATAGGGGAAAAATAGGACTCGTCAATAGCATCACCAGAGACTAGATTGGAAGGAATGTCACCACTATCAATTTTGATAGTCTTAGATGGCTCAAGGGCTCGGTGAAAGTTGTATAAGTAGAAAATGAGGCCCTAGTGCAGGGGAATAGGGTTCATGTCTAGATTTTTAGACATTTTAGCTCTCACCCTAAAGACAGAGTGTTCTAAAGAGGAGAGCAGGTAAAAAGGAAAACTAATAATAGCATTACACCTGAAGTGATATAATAGAGGAAGATGGTAATTTTAAAACCTATTAAATCAACCTTTGAGCATGAAGTACTTCATGAGAATGATGCACACTCCATCTCATTGCTCAGGTAGTTTAGCACGCTCGAAACCTCCTTGATAAGGGATGACTTCTTCTCCCTCTCCCAAGAACAGTTTATGGCTTGAAAGATCCATAATTTTTATTTTCCTTTGAATCTTTATCCCCTACATGGTCATTCCTATGGCCATACCAATCACTTTTTTGGAGATTTCAAAATTGATTCTGCCAATCGTGACCTACCTATTTAACCAAGATCTCACAAATTGCTCAGACAAGTTTTCATCAAAACCATTAAGCCTTTCTAGATATGGGCTGATACCCCCTTCTTTACAATAATGCCAAACCAGTGGATTATCTTTGAATTCATAGCAGGATACTAGTTCAGTTTGAATATAGTCTACTCCCATCTTGGTTTTGCAGACCCAACCCATGGAGTTCCTAAATTCATTCTTTAGCTCTAAAATGGTTACTAAGCCTTGTTTCCTCTTATGTGTAATGAAGATGTGATGGCTCATTATTTGAAATACCCTATAGAGATGATGTTGTCTACTCCCATGCTTGGAAATTGTTTTCCATTGATCTTCATAATGATGCCCGTGCACCTTAACCTCTTGATATAATAAATCATGAATGATTGTCAAAAGAGTATAAAAGTTATCAAGTTCCAATATCCATGATGGCCCCCTCCACATGGACTGCCTCCAAGAGCTATCCTTGTCATAGATCCACCTCATCCTTGACAAGTTAGCTCCTTTTGAATAATATCCCTAATGTTTAAGGGAATATGAACACCTTGTCGCCACACCCTCCAACTTGAAAATTGTTAACCAAGATTGGCACAGGCATCCGCAACACTATTTCCCTCTTTGTAAATATGAGAAATCTCCACTCCAGAGAACTTCTACAAAAGAATTTGAATATCAGTAATGATATCTCTTAGCTTAATCCCTACATTTGATGCTTTATTAATAGCATCTATGACCATTTTAGAGTCTCCTTGTATACTCAAGTTCCTTATTCCTAGGGATATAGCCAATTTCAACCCCCATAGGAGAGCCATTACTTCAGCATAGTTATTGCTCTGACTTCCTATTCCACCAGCATAGACAGCAATCATCCATCCCTTATCATTCCTTATAATTCCTCCTCCACTAGCTTTACCATTTAACTTTGATGCCCCATCAAAGTTGAGTTTCATCCAGTTAGGATTTTGTGGAATCCATTTAGTATTTAGTCTCTATAGGATTTTGGAGTTATTATACTTAGGGATCTAGTTTAAAACCTTCCATATGGCTGCAATTTGGTTTTCAATTTGAGATAGGGGTTTCTCTGTAACATGAATCTGGGTTGTGGTGACACTTTCCATAAGGATCTTAACAAAAGAGTGAAACACCTGAGATGTATTTATAGCAGTGTCCCTAAAAATTTTGTGGTTGCACTCTTTCCATAAAATCCAACTCAAACATGGTGGAGTTTTCTTCCATAATTCCATAAGCCAAGGATGTGTGAAGGTTGGATTCCAACTGAGGATTACTTCTTTAAGGTTAGAATTATAGACCCATTCAATACCAAAGTTATGAAGTATTGTGCCCCATAATTCCTAGGAAAAATCACAGTGGATGAAGAGGTGTGAAACTAATTCCTCTTTTGAACCACACAAAAAACATCTGTTGACCAAGGTAAACCCTCTCTTTTGAAGATTATCCTGAGTTAGGATTTTGTTATGAGCAACAGCCCACCAGAACATGTTAATTTTTGGAATAAGTTTATAATTCCAAACCTTTTTCCATACATCTTTATTTTGAGCCTCAGGAATGAGTAGATGGTAAGCAGACTTGACAGAAAATGATTCACTCTTATCTAGCCACCAGTACTATTCATCTTCATGGGGGAAGAGAGGGATTCTGATCTCTTGAACACACTGTTGTATCTCCCTCACTCTAGGGAAAATTTCAAGCTGGTGATCACAGTAGTCCAAAATATTTTTCCAGCTCCATCTCCCATTGTTATTTTACAAATTAAATCATAACAGGATAACATCGATACTATTTATTCATGTTACTTGAGTAATTCATGATTTATTTACCTTCTATTTAGTACATATCAAGAATTTACCTTCTTCCTCAAGAAAGATTTCCATATTGTAATTATCATCAGATCATAGGTCTCAATGCAAGTCATTATGTGGATTTGAAGGTAAAAAATTAAAAATAAAAGAGTATAGGATAAATAAATATTTTGTTCCCACAATAAATCAAGTATAATATTTCACATCTTCCCAAAAAATACCAACCTTAAAAAATACTTATAGGAAGACATAAACATTTCTACAAATATTTATGGGTTATGTTGTATCCATATTCTAATTGAAATGGAATGGGACTCACTTTGTAAAATGATATTTTTTAAACAAATGGGACATCATAAAAATGAATGAAATAAATATATTGTAAGTTTTAATTGATGGTTTGTGGTTGAGCATGTCATTGATGTCAAAATAAGAATGAGTTATGGTGATCAATTTGAATTTATTGTGATTTATAGTGAGGAATGATGGAGCAAGTGATTATAGGTTCCTGTTGAAGGATGATGTCATGAAGTGATGAGAAGGATTGAGCATGGGATATCTAGTATGAGCATGATGGATATATGAGATGAATGCACAGAGGCATAAGAGGATGATTGATGAAATTTAAACATGATTTTTAGAAATTGAATCGCCCATTTATGATTCATATTATGACCACAGAGGTAAAACCTATATGTCTAATATGCAAATAAGTTAGTCTTAGACTTTGTCTGATCTAATTGGGGGTCCTTCGATGTTAACAAAACCTACAAAGGATGAATATTAGTGGTATTGAATATTATAAGGTGTTTTTAACATGTTAATAAGGTGAAAGTGCATCTATAATGACAAAAATGTTAGTTTTGAGGTCTAGTCCTTGCATGAGAAACCTAGTATGAAGGCATAAACTTGGTAGTTTGTTGAGATAAGAAGTATGAGACTTATGTGAATAAGTTTGGTATAATGTGGTATTAATATGATGTCATTTTACATGTGTATGATGTATTGATATTAGTATAATAATATCCTAAGTGTGTTTAAGGTTCAAAATGCAATTAGTAGTTTAAGGTTTAGTATGCATGGAGACCTAGTGTGGCCAAATGAAGGGTCAAATTGGGTTTATAAGGTGATATATCACATGTGAGAATGGATTGAGGTTTATAATGGTATTTCAAAGGTTTTAACCAATTATAAGGTCATGGATTGAAGTTGAAATCAAGAAAACACATTTGAAGGTCTTTTATGTATGTAAAATGAAGGTTTCCAAGATCGAGAAGGAAGTTGAGATGCTCATTGGCAGGTGTGAAAATTGCATGGTAGTATTATCATTTTTGGATAGATTTAAAAGAGTCATAATAAGGTTTTACAAGAATTAGGAAGTGGTTTTATGGATGTATTTGTATGAACATTTGTTAAGAAGGTAAATTGGTCCAAAACTCTCTCCAAACCCTCATAGTGACTTGATTGGAGAGATATTTATAGAAATATCACAAAATGGATTGGTAAGTATTTTTTTATATTTTAATTTTTTATATGAATCCATCAATAATATCCATGTGGTAGTGGTTTATCAGGGTAGTGAGCAGAACCTACATAAAATCCCTTGCTTCTAAAAACTTTAATGTTACAAGTAGGGTTGACCAGGTCAAGATTTTAAAATAAATGGAGGTTGAAGGTAAAGACTCATTATTGATACCCATGCTGTTTTTACATAATATAAATTCTATGTGTCAACTATTTTGGTCAATCAAGTTGACCTATTACTAAATTGGCTAAGAGTGAGAAAAAATAGAAAAAATAGCTAGAGTGAGAAAGTGTTTAGGGATTGGTTATAGATTATTAGGAATGGTTATAATTGTTTTGATTATTTTTTAAATAAATATACCTCATTTTAACTTGGTTTATAAAGTTTTAATATTCTCAAATATACGCAATAAAGTGCTCTCAAGATGACATGTCTGAGTAAGTTAAATAATGAAGGTGTATGTTTCAAATATTAGTCTATATATCTCATGTTTACCATTATAAATATGAAAATATGTGTTTTAATATTATTTAATTATGTTTAATTATAACTTTAATTCATTATAATATCTTTATTTTTATCCTAAATGTGTTACAATTCATATTCATCATTACTGTGTCTTAAGGTAGAATGATTATTCTAGGTTTCCCAAGTGAAGTGAAGAGTATGAGACATTATGACAAAAAAAAATGTATGCAATACACTTTTTTATGTTTTTTTGTGTTTTTAATATCTATTAATTCTTTTTATAATTTATATATATAGTTTTAAGGTGTTGATATGTGAAATCCAAAATGGCCTATCTGGCTGTGTGAGTATTGTGTAAGAGAGAGCTAATAAATTGGTCTAAAATACCAATAGCTAACACCAAAACATATATTTTATCCATTAAATTTTTAAATATAGGTCATATAGGATCTATTAATATTTATTATAATTCATTAAAGTTTCCTTTCAATTACTAAAGATGAACTTCTACATGACTGTGTTTTGGAGCAGAATGATCGTTCTATGTAGTAAGATGATTTTGAGGTGTATTGTACTAAGTTGGAGAATATAATGAATAATAATATATTATATAAATCTCAAAAATTCATTATAATTCAATTTAATTCATGTTTTTCTCCTATTAAATTTTAGAGAGTCAAAAGTTCTTGACTGTACTTTGACTTTATTTGATCATTCTAAGTGATCATGTTGCAAGAGTGGGTTTGAAACACTTTGGCCTATTTGGTAATATCCACTAGAAATATTTATGTATATTGTATCATGAATTATATTTTAATTTTATTTTATCATATTTTTATTTGATAAATTTTACTATATGTGTCAATTTTATAAGATAGACTTTTCTTATGTATAAAAGGCTAATAGCGAGTAGGCCTAATGGCATGGTTCAAGTGATGAGTTGGACTAATAGGTGGAATTTATTTATTAAGATGTTATAAAGGGTCTATTATATACATATTTGATTTTTTAAATCATTTTTTAACACTCAAATTGGTCCAAGGGGTCAAAATTATAATGTGTGCTTCAAACAGATCTAGTTGCATTAGGTCTCCTTTAGGCCTAATGGGATTGTGGCCCTTAAAGGTAATAACCAACTTGTGTCATGATTATTTCTTGTGTTAAATTTGTATTATTACATATTCCAAATATTATCCAAGAGTGCTAATTTCCTTTTCTGACCAATATGGGTAAGATCAAGTGATGTGTATAAAAACAAGGCTTAATTGGCCTATTTGAGTGAGTTAGAGGAATGTGAAGAGAAGAAAATAAAAGGAGATATTATAGGATAATAATTAGGTAATTAAGGACCATAATAATAATAAATAAACCATGATTATCATCTAACAATTTTTTTCAAGTAGATAACTAAGTCACTGGACCCAATGAGCCTAGAAGAGGCATGTTGAGTAAGAAAACCTAGGAGGCTGTTTAAGAGGGTAAAAGGCTAAGGAGAGCTAAATGAGTTAATTTATTATTGAGATACCATTAAAAATACATTAGGGTATTTTACATGTGTATGAGAAAGATATTAACTTATATATAGAAGAGAGAGAATTGAATAAGAGACCATAATTTAATGTTTGAGCAACAAGTTATTGTGAAGGTGATCAAGCTTGTCTTGGTTGGGTTGGTGTTTAGTCAATAAGGGAGTTGGAGATACCTTGTAGGTTGGATCTTTAAAAAATTTCCTTGAATTGTTTGGGTTGGTTCCAAGTCACTTAGGGTTTTTTATTCTCCTTTCAAGTTGTAGCTTGATAAAGGACTATTTAAATCGGTGCCTAACTAGTGAGGGGTTGGTACTTCTTGTGGGAGTTGGTGCCTCATTAGAAGTTTGTTTCATTACTTATAGGATAGTATTCCAAGTGTTGTGATAGTTTGTTTTATCACCCATGAGGTTTTCCCACATAACTTTTGTGTACATGTGTTTATATCTTTATTCATGCTTATGTGATTGTTCTTTTATGCATTGTTATACCTCTATGTTAGTTTGAATGGTTAAAGAATGATGAATGAAATTGAATGAAATGTTTACACATTGATTCCCTCCCCCCCAAGTTTTTTTAATTCTAATAATTGGTATTAGATCAGGTCATTTGGAGGAGACTTGATATCTTGAAGGTGATCCTAGAAGCACAAGATGGCTAAGTACCTAAGGAAAGAGAATCAAGAGTTGAGATCTATGATCAAATGTCTTAAAGAGTATATTAGTATTTTTGAGACAATAAGGAGTAACACTGACTCTAAGAGAGATGATTATGAGATTATCATTAATAAATTTAGAGAATAGATCAATTCCTTCATGTAACATGAAGAAAATATGAGTCATCTTCAAACCAAGCTTGAGGAAATGGTTGAAACAGTTAAAGAAGATAAGATGACTATTAAAGACCTTAGGGATCAATTAAGGGTTAAAAATGCAAGTAGCTCAAGATAAAGATAGATTCTATGAAGAGTGAGAATGACAAGATCATATTTAATATGAACAAGGTTGAGAAGGAAAGTATGAAATCAGATTAAGTCAAGTGCTCTTATATGAATATCAACATAAAGAAACCTATCAAGTAGCCCAATGAAATAAGGTGTTCCAATTCATTTCATGGTCAATGATTTGTGTGTCATAGGTTTGTTCATAGAGTAAAGGATTAAAAAATGGTCTCAAGGAACAAGATATCATGGGATCATGGAAGAAGGAATAGTCAGAGCAAAGGCAACCTCAGTAATGATATTTTATATAGTTATCATAAGACTGGTCATATTGATAGATTTTGTTCAATTAAATCTCTTAGAATACACAATAAAAAACAAAATCGGGTATGGAGACATAAAATAATTAAGTATAGTCAAGATAAACCTAAGAGATAAGATGGTTTGTTTGATGAGGTTGTTAGGTTGTGGAGCTAAAAGCTTCAACTATGCAGACAGGGAGGAGGATGCTGAAGTTCCAGAAGTACCGGCATCAGCAATATGACCGACGTCGGTCATGATGTATGCAAAAGGCAACCAGCATCAACAGGGAGTCAGCTGATGTTGGTCAGCACCAGTTAGATAGGGACCGACGTCGGTCACCTGTGTGTTCCAGAACTATTTTTTGCACAAACAATTAGTTTGTTGAACTAATTGTTTGCATGTAAAGGCTACTTCGAGTCTTGAGCTGGGTGTCTATTATTAGTAAATTAAGAGTCTAAGTTATTGTTTAAGTCTAGGATCTATTTATAGACCCATTGGCATGTATTGTAATGATGAGCTAGAAAGGAAGGCAAGGAAGATCCTTCCATTGTAAGATCATTGAGTTGCAGGTTGTTGCAAGCTCATAGGAGATCTACATGTGTAAGTATGGTCTATTGAATTATAGGTTGTAGGTTCACGGGAGATCTACTTGAAGTACTTTAGAGTGCTTGGTGTACTGGCAGGGTTATTATTGACTGGTTGGAAAGGTGAACACCAATTCTGTGTGTGAGTTGTGTGTTGGGACCATTTTTGGTAGGAGAGTGTTTTGAAGAAGAATTACTGTACACTTGAGGTGTGGGAATCCTTTATAAGGTCGAAGAGTGTGGTGACTCTTTATTGTATTCTTTTCTGTATGAGTGTTAATACAAGATTGTATATTATCTCTCATATTATATGCTATTTGTGAATTCTAGTTACTTGTACTTCTGAATATTTCCGCATGTTTAATTGTTTGTATTTGGTAATCATATTGTGCTCTTTCTGAGGAGCAATATCCTAACAAGTGGGATCAAGAGCAGGTGTGTTGCTCCTAATTCCCCAACAGAGGTATGTCAAGAAACTCTTTTTTCAACATGTTTTATCAATTCTTAGAAGGTTTTTCAAAAGGTCTATACTTTAACTCAGATGGAGGAGAAGAATGAAAAATTAAGTCTAATAGAGTCCTTGAGAAGAACATTCATTCTTATGACAAGGACTAGGGTGCTCCATTGTTCTAGGCATAAAAGTGGTGAGGTGTCTTCCCTATGCTTCTTAAAAACACTCTTTAATCAATGAGAAGTTGGTAACATCAAGGTATGATTAGTTATTACTTATCAATTTGTGAATAATTCAAATTGATATCCACTAATATGTAGATCTAAGTAAGTATGTGAGATTTGAAGATTAGACTATAAGACCAATGCCTTTTAAGGTAGAAAGTGTTGATAATATGATCCATGATCTGGAGTTGATTCTAAGAGTAATATTTCAAGATGTTTGAACCTTGAAAATGTACATAAATTTCTGAAAGTGATCATTATTTTGTAGCAGCATATGAATCTTCTATACTTTAAAGAAGATAGTTGTATTGTTCTCTTGAGGTTATGTCATTGAATTTAATGGTTCTTTGATGTCAAGGTGACCTCATAAGGTCATAAAGGGAGAGTTTGACATGATGACATGTTACAAATGCCATACTAAATTTTTAGTGATCTAAAGTTAACAAGTTCTTTGAGTTTTGTCAAAGGGTCTTAACAGAGTGTGTTTAAGTTGATCCATTGAATCTTCTTGAAGAGTATCGATTTTAGTGTTCTATATGCATTAAAATGACATTATATAAGGTATTCATGATGATATGGGATATTTTTAGATCTATAATATAAATGATAAAGGTATATTATGGTGCACATGCCATGAAGATAAAAGGGGAGCTGATCATATGCTTCATTTATTCCTTGAGCAGATCAGACTAGTCAAGGTGATAGGATGAAGCAAAGAAGAAGGTAATTGATTTATTGAGAATGAAAAATGAAGGCCTATGTTGGCTTGGAAAAACTTGAAATAAAATCATGGTCTTAGGGAGATATTTATTTTTATATAATGAATAAATTATCCAATTTAATAGATATGAACCTAAGGTGAGGTAAGCTTCAGTTTGGATAGACCAAAAAGAGATCTTTTAGAAAGTAGTCATCAAGGTCAAGTCCAAGGATCAGGTGGAAAGGTATAAACATATTCAATTAATATCAAGAGTATATAATGAGTTACAAGGTAAGAACTAGTGAATATTTTTTGAGTCATGACATACATAGGTTAAGGTGTTGAGACATAAAGGCAATTTGAGAGATAACAGTTCTATCATTCTAAGGTAAGCATTTCGTCAAGTCTATCTAGTAACCATTGTTGAGTTGAAATGAAAACATGTTGTGGTATTTGTAGAGACCCTTTGTCATTAATGTCAAAGGGGGAGAGATATAATATTAATGGATAAGTTTTTTTGGATCAGTTCATTTATGGTTTTACATCAATATGGTTTGCCATAAATGACAAAGGGGGAGATTATTGTAAGTTATAATTGATGTCATTTATTTGAGCCTATCATTGATGTCAAAATAAGAATGATTTATGTTGATCCATTTTAAATTCTTGTGATACATAATGAGGAATGATGTAATAAGTGATTATATGCTCCTATTGAAGGATGATGTCATGAAGTGATGAGAAGGCTTAAGTATGGGATATCTAGTCTAAGCAAGATGGCTCTAGGAGATGAATGTATAAAGGCATAAGAGGATTTATAAGGAAATTTTAAAATGCTTTTAAGTCATTTAAATACCCAAGTATATTTCATTTTATGACTACAAAGGTAAGATTTACAAGTCTAATATACAAATAAGCTAGTCTTAGACTCTATTTGATCTAACTAAGGGTCATTAGATGTTAATGATACCTAATAAGGATGCATAGTATTGGTATATCATATGATAATGTATTTTAAACATGTGATTAAGGTGAAAGTGCTTCTATATTTGTATGAAGGTTAGTTTTTAAGCTTAGTCTTTGCATGAGAAACCTAGTATGAAGGCACATGCTTAGTAGCTTGTTAAGATAAGTAGTATGAGACTTGTATGAAAAATTTGGTAGAATGTGAGATTTATATGATGTCATTTTACATGTTTATGATGTATTTATATTATTAAAATAATTTACCAAGTGTTTTTAAGGGTCAAAATACAACTAGTAGTTTAAGGCCTAGTATGCATGGAGACTTAGTGTGGCCAAATGATTGGTCAAGTTGAGTTTACAAGGTGATAGAGAAAATTTTATAATGGATTAAGGTTTGATATGGTTTTTTAATGTTTTTTACCAATTCTTAGGTCATGGATTGAATTTTAATGCAAGAAAACATGTTGGAAGGTCTTCTATGTATGCAAAGTGAAGGTTTCCAAGCTTGAGAAGGAAGTTTAGATGATCATCAACATGTGTGATAGTTGCATGGGAAGTTAAGCATTTTGAGAGATATGTAAAAGGTTTTTGATAATTTTTTCAAAGAATTATGAATTGGTTTCATGGATAGAGTTGTATGAACATTCATTAAGAAGGTAAACTAGTCCAAAACCCTCTCAAACCCCTCATAGTGACTTGATTAGAGAAATTTTGATATAAATGGCCCAGAATGGATTTTTAAGTGTTTTTTTTTATGTTTTTATGTTTTATAATACTCCATAAAACATATCCATGTGGAAATTTTTTATTAGGGAAGTGAGCAAAACCTATAGAAAAACCCTTGTTTCTGAATAATTTGATATTACAGGCAGGGTTGACCAGGTCAAGCTTGCACAATCAATAGACTTTAAAGGTAAAAAATCATTATTTATTTAAATGGTTTTTTTAGGTAATATATATTCTCTATGTTAACTATTTTGGTCAATAAATTTGACCTATTACTAAACTAGCTAAAAGTGAGAATAGTGAGAAAAAATAATTAGAGTGAGAAAGTTTTTAGGGATTGGTTGTAGAGGATTAAGAATGGTGATAATTATTTGGGGTTTTTTTTTAATACCTATAAATCATGTTAACTTGGTTTGTAAATTTTTAGTATGATCACACATAGGAAATAAAGTGCTCTCAAGATGACATGTCTGCGTAAGTTAAACAATGAAGGTGTATGTTTCAAATATTGGTCTATATAACTCATGTTTACCATTTGAAATATGTACCTATGTTTTTGAATATGATATTATTATGTTGAATGATAACTTAAACATATTATAATATCTTCATTATGATCCTATATGTGTTATAATTCATATTCATCATGACTGTGTCTTAAGTTAGAATGATTGTTCCAGTTCTGCCAAGTGAAGTAAAGAGTGTGAGACCTTGTGACAAAAACCAATGCACCCAATGCACTTGTTTATGTTTTTTAGTATGTATATGATATTTTAATTATTTTTATAATTTTTATAGGCATATTTAGGTTTTTTATATGTGAAATCCAAAATTACTTATCTAGCTGTGTGAACATTATGTAAGAGAGAGCTAGCAAATTGGTTTAAAATACCAATAGTTGACACCATAACATAAGTTTTATCAATTTTAGGTTTAAATATAGGTAATATAATATATATTAATATACATTATAATTCATTAAAATTCACTTTCAATTATTAAAGATGAACTTCTACATGATTATGTTTTGAAGCAGAATGATTGTTCTATGTAGTCATCTTGCAAAGATGATTTTGAGGTGTTTTGCACTAACTTGGAGAATACAATACAAATGAATATATTATAAAATTCTCAAATTTTCATGATAATTAATTTTAATTCATGGTTTTTCCCTATGGAGAGTCAAAATTTATTGACTATACTTTGACTATATTTGACTGTTTTGAGTGGTCATGTTACAAGAGTGGATTTGAAGCCTTTTGGCCTAATTGGTAATATAAAATGGACATAATGATGTATATGAGATAATTATTTATATTTTCATGTTATTTTATCATTTTTTTTTTATAAATTTGACTATATGGTTCAGTTTTATAAGACAAACTTTTCTTATGTATAAAAGGCTAATAATGAGTAGGCCTAATGGCATGGTTCAAGTGATGAGTTAGAATAAAAGGTGGTATGTATATAAGAGTATGTTATAAATGGTATGTATTATACATAAGTTATGTGTTTAAAGTGTTGGTGAAGACTAAAATTGGTCCAAGGGGTTATAAGTATAACATGTGCTTAAGACAGACCTAATTGCATTAGGTCTCCTTTAGGCCTAATGGGGTTGTGGCCCTTAAAGATAATGGAAAACTTGTGTGATAATTTTTTATTGTATGAAACTTTTATTATGACCTATTAAATTCATTATCCAAGTTTTTAATCTCCTTGGTTGACCAATATGGGTAAGATCAAGTGATGTGTATAAAATCAAGGCCTAATTGGCCTATTTCAGTGAGTTAGAGGAATGTGAAGAGAAGCAAATAAAAGGAGATATTGGAGGAGCATAAATAGGTCATTAAGGACAATAAAAATAATATATAAAACATTATTATCATATATAAAATATTATTAAGTTATATAACTAGGTCATTGGACCTAATGAGTGTAGAAGAGGCATGTTGAGCAAAAAAGCCTAGGAGGTTGTTTGAGAGGATAAAAGGCTAAGGAGAGTTAAATGAGTAAATTTTTTATTAAGATATCATTAGAGATACATCATGGGATTTTTATATTTTTATAAAATATATATGAACTCAAATAGATAAGATAGAGATGAAATATAAATAATAATATGTTGTTTGAGCAATAAGTTGTTGTGAAGGTGATCGAGCTTGTCATGGCTAGGTTGGTGCTTAGTCAAGAAGGGATTTGGATCTGCCTTGTAGGTTTTAGATTACAAAATTTTCCTTAAAGTTTCTGGTTTGGTTCCAATTCACTTATGATTTTGTATCTTCCTTTCAATTTGGAGCTTTCTAAATGACTAGTTGGGTTGGTGCCTAACTAGTGAGGGGTTGGTTCTCCTTGTGGGGTTGGTGCCTCACTAAAAGTTTATTTCATTGATTATAAGATAGTATTCCAAGTGGTATTATAGTTGTTTTTATCCCCCATTAGGTTTTCCCACATATATTTGGTGTACATGTGTTGATATCTTACTTTATGATTATGTGATTACTCTTTTATGCATTGTTATATCTCTATGTTAGTTTGAATGGTTAAAGAATGATAAAATGGAATTAAATGAAATGTTTTCACAATGATTCACCCCTACCTCATCAATGTTTATGCTTCCAAAAAATCCCCCATTAAATCCAAACTCCATGGATATATATTTTAACCTATACCATGCAAACCAAAGGTTGTATATTCTATGATATGGGTAACAAATCCAAAACTAAAGTTTACCTTGCATTTAGGTTAGTCTTGGTTGGCCAATATGGAATAAAAGATTAATTTGAAAAATAATTGTATTATATTTAAATTTAAAGATATAAAATTACATTTTCCACTTGATGGGTACAATGATACATCTATGATAATAGTAGATGGAATACTTTTATCAAAATGCATCATAATATGTGCCATGATAAGTCATAATACATGATGCCATATGAATAACCAAATTGAACTACCAAATAGTCCTTTGTATTGAGATTAGGAAATGGTTATTTATTTAAATTTAAATCAAGCAAATTTATAGTTTTTTTATTTTCCAAAATTTCTTTTTAAAATATTTAAAAAAATCAAAAACATTTTTGGCACCTGCATATTCTATTGGCCCCTTGGCATCTATGTGGTAGTTCCACGTTGAGGAATAGCATATAATTTAATCCTACATACACATAAACATGAATGCATAGATACATGATATACTCATGGGTTTTTGGATTTCCCTCAACTCTTATCATTAGGATGTTGGGGAAATCCATCTTCTATGATCAAGATATGCATAGGTTATATGATTCAATGATCACTCTATACTATCATGTTTGAGATTACATATGTACTTACACATGACTATTATCTATGCTTATATCTTACATAGGGTACTTTATATGCTATGTACTTGACATTTTTTGTTAAAATATTTGATCCATGGGACATTGTGACATGTTTATGTTGGTTGCTTATGCTTTTCCAAACTTCCTTGAGTGTTTTACCTCAATATTGTATTGATTTTTAGAGAACTTGAATATGCTCCATTATATGTGTCCCATGTGCCTATGATTGTATTTTGGACATATTAATATTCCATTTATTAATTTTTTGTAGATTTGGCTAAGTCATATCCAATCAGATATTTGAACATGCCCCTTATTTGTAGTCTCCTCGGACCATTATCATTTGACTTACTTTTGAGTGTTCTTATGTGTGTGTTTGTTTGCTTTTTGATCTTGTATAATTACTATATAGACATTTCCATGACATTTATCATTCATCTTAGGCCTACATGTGATCACATTTGTTCTATGTGCTTTAATTATACATTTTCCTAGACATATGTCCTTCTATATGTTGCATGGTTACATTCTCATATTTGCAGTTGTCTTACCCATTTAAGGTGAGATAACTACCATGTAATATTTTTACCTCACCTTAAATGGGTGGAATATTAGTGGGGGAATGTCATGGTGACATGGCTTCCACATTTTCATAATTTATAGATTACATTGGGGGAATTCTTTAGAAGCATGTTCTCCACATTCACACAATATATGGTTTTTACACTAGTTTGTAGATTTAGTGGGCGTGTGTTATGATGGCATTGCTTCCACATATTCATAGTTTTCAGATTTATTGGGTGCATGTTTTGGAATCATGTTCTCCACATTCATTTTACATGGTACTCATAATTCATAGATTAAGTAGGGGCATGCTTTAAAAGCATATTCTCCACACCTACTTAGTATTCAACATCTCTAGTTTATAATGGGAGCATTTTTTGTAAACATTTTATCAACTTTGGTATTTATATCAATTTTATAATTCTCCATATATAGTGGGGGGGTTGGGGGGTTAGGGGTGCTTTGGAAGCATGTCCTCCACACTTACACAATTTTTTGAATTGGCCAAAGTACATAGGTATATGATTTTGATACACATTTGTCAAAGATTTCTATACATGGTACCATTATTCCACATAGCTTAAGCATGAGAAAAATATAATGTCAATATTATATGCAACATGTGCCTAATATTAAAAAATATAAATCAATCTTATATTCTAAAACTATTACACATACTAATACCTAGTGGAATTTTATGTACTTTAACATGTCAATCTACTACAGTAGTTGGTTAATATCTTGGTATGGTTGGGGTTATTAAATCACTCAATATTACCAATTTTTAGTTTATAATTGATCATAAAAACTCACTAGGTTACAAGTATCATTAGGTTACATGGTTGAGCTAATCTCAACTGCCAGGTGGTAACTCATTTTTGCTCCAAGTGGGGGCATGTGTCTTTCAATCTCTCTCTATCTATCTATATATCTATCTATCTCCTTGGATATATGAACTTTAAATAATTATCTATATTTATCCTAATCTCTATTTTAGATCCTTAAAATTATACATCTTTTTAAAAAACAACTTACCAATAAGTAAGGTAGTTACATCGACATGCAGGTGTACTCCAAAACCTTGCTCTTTTAATTTAAATCTATTTCAAGTATTTTTAACCTAGATTATATGTATTGATTATATTAGAGTATATGTATTGATTATATAATGTAACATGATATTTTTTATAGTTTAGTCACCAGCAAAGCACTCAAGCCTTACTCTAACAAAGCACTCAAATTCAACTCAATCAAAGATAAGGTGTGCATACACACCTAAGTACTTATCTCTTTCCTTTAAACTAGAAATTTCATTACTAAATTAAAGAGGGGTAAATGTATATGATATGTTTTGATTATGTATAACCTCAATCTTGTACATTTTTAAAACTTATGACCCTAGTTGTTCCTCTTAGTTTTATACATGACTTACTTCCATAAGCCTTATATATGCTCTATCTTATGCCCCTTGGCTTATGTTTTAGTCATAACAACCTTATATTTATAACACAAGCATCCCATATTTCCTATAATGCTTGAAATGTACTTATCTTACACCTCTAAAAATTTTGAGCCTATGCCTTCTCTCTTTCTCCCTAGGCACTAACATCCAGGGTAGGCAGTAGTTATTTTTAACAATTTTTACTATTTATTATAAAAGGAATAAATAAAATAATGAAGGTTAGGAATAATTGATTAAGTACCCAGAATGATGCACACCATTACAGACGTTGTATGAACTCTTCTTTGGCAATGGAGGAAGATGTCTATGTATAAGAAAACACTAAATAGAAATGTTGTTGGCAAAAATATGTGTAGGCTACCAAGATACATGCTTGTTCTAGGAAGCATAACACTTCCCTAGGATGATAGTTCACTATTTATAAATAGAGTTTAAAACAAACATAAATGGAGAGAGAGAGAGAGAGAGAGAGAGAGAGAGAGAGAGAGAGAGAGAGAGAGAGAGAGAGAGAGAGAGGTTTATAATATATTTTATCATGTTGTAGGTTTGAATGTGTTAGTGAATAAATGCAATGTAGGTTGGGAAATGGAATTATGTATTGGTAAGGTTCTTGGGGAGCATTTGGGGTTACTAGTATAAAAAAATAGTCACCAACATCAGTTAATTGACTTATGTCAGTTTAGGTCACTAATGTTGTTCAAGGTAATCAATATCAGTTATAGTTATTGATGTCAATTTGGGTAACTGATATAAGTTGGGGTAGTGACATTGGTGGGGTTATGAAAGACTTTTCTAGGAAGGGAAAAGGAGTTATGGTTCGGTAAAGGGGTCATGAATATTTTTGAGGGGGTGAGTAAGGCTCAGGAAGGGAAAGATGGAGGTTGATATACTAAGGTAGAGAGATGGAGGTGGGGGAGTGTTACAAATCCTTCATAGAGGAAGCTCAAGTTTCATGAGTAGTTAAATAATATATTTATAAAACCAATATAAAATGACTATTTAAAACATGTGAAAACACTAAAATGTACTTATTTGGGTTAGATAGGAGAGAAGCTATACCATGAAGATGGATTTAATGAGGATTGATGAACTAGCAAGTGAATAGATGGGGAAAAGTGTATGCTTTTGGTCTATGGTGCTCAAAATACTATGAAGTTTCTCAATTCCTAATATAAAATAATTCATGCAAAGTGACAGTAAGCATGGATGTTGATAGTGATGTTAAAATGCTCTAATAATGAAATATCTATGTGAATGAATGATTTTATGACCCTATGGCCTATTTTTAAGCAGACCTTAGTAACTGACATCAATGTTCCCATTGGTGTCGATCAAGCTAATCGATGTCGGTTCCCAAGACTAGGTAAAATAGGCTAAATTTAGCCTTTTAGCCCACTTCTTACTTTGACAAATGGGTTTTCCCATTGGAAAATTGTCATAACATGAGGTCAAGAGGTGGTTATGTAGTTAAGGATTTATGAGGGGGGAAGAATAGGTCCTAGGTGGTTAGGATAGAATGACCAGGTCCTAGGGTGAGTTAGAGGGTGAGAATTGATCATAGGGTGAGGTGGCCAGGTGAGATGGCCAAAGGAGA
This sequence comes from Torreya grandis, assembly GCA_037957365.1. Taxonomy (NCBI): domain Eukaryota; kingdom Viridiplantae; phylum Streptophyta; class Pinopsida; order Cupressales; family Taxaceae; genus Torreya; species Torreya grandis. The sequence continues at coordinate 420,677 of JARHVA010006422.1, forward strand.
TTTAACCAAATTAATTAAATAATTAAATTAAGTATATGTGCCTAAAGGGTAAATACATGGGTTAGGGAATTAAATAAGAAAGGGGACAGGGGGTAATATGACCTAGGTAATCATGCAAGGGATTAGCGCAATTCTAGTGTCTACATTTGCCCCTTTTTGTCTTATAACTTGTAACTTGTTACCCCAAGGATAGGATGAGGTATTTCCCCCTCAAAATAGGGACCAAAAATGGTAAAACCATAATCGGTGATCATTTTGAAAGATGATAGGTGGGTAAAGCTAGGTGGGAAGTGGAAATGTGATGATAACATGACATGCGTGCACACTAATTCATGCAAAAGTTGGTCAAATGGTTAAAAAATTAAGAGGACACAAACAAAAATAACTGGTCCATAGCATATATAATTGATAGATGATTGAGTTAAACCCATCAAAGGTACATCTCTAATGGTCAATGTGTCCTAAGTATCCAAAAATGGAAGTGTTCTTGGAAGACACAAAATGGTCACAAGCAATAAGGACCAATCAGTGTCATGATCTGTAATGCCTATGAAAAATCCAACTTTAAAGTAATCATAGTGATAGCTAGCTTAGTGACAACAATAATTTCATCACAAAGGGTGTTCTAGTTGGGGAGATATACGTGATCATTGAGGCATTCATCATGGTTGGTAGATATGTCAATGAACTCTATGGTTAGTTGTCATGGTTAGAAGACAGGCATGATCTCCAATGTACCATAATGTAATCTGATTTGGATTATGAAAAGGGTCACATACTTTGAGTTAAGATAAAAGGTTGAGGTAGGGAGGGTGAGGGAATTGGTTTCCCTATAATAGAATGATTGACATCGGTGAGGTGGCTAATGTCAGTGGCATAACCATAATTGGCCACTAGATCAATGTTGAGAGCTAACCAAACCTAATAAAAATGGTTTGGTAGCCCCCTTGAATCTCATTTATCATTTTTTGATTTCCAAAATTGAGCTCTAAAGTGTCTTGAGTCAAAACATCATTTTCTTGTCTAATATGAGCTAGGTGGTGAGGTTTGAGTGGTTGAGAAGGGTTGGAGAGTGCTTGAGAGTGAGTGGAGTGAGATAAACACTTAAAATATGACATTTAATTATGGGGTGAGACTTTTCTACTGATATGGTTGTAACCACAATTGGAGACCTCACAGCTAGAGTGGCTACCCCAACACCTACCATCCTAGCCCACCATCATCGAGTGGATGAGGTAAGACCAATTTACACTCAATTTGTAATTTAATTTTGATTTTGAATTTTTTTTAAATAGGTGAAAAAGGGGTAGGTAGGGGGAGGGAAAAGAGTAGCTATATATTAAAAGGTGAAATTATGGAGATTTGGGTAGGTTGAGGAGGGCTAAGGGTAGTTTTAGGGTAGAAAAGAGAGTATGGGAGGTTTGATTATTTGGCCCTGGGGCTGAACCAATCATCAACATCAGTAGCTTCAATTGACATTGGTTGACCTATAGAATATTGGGCCCAGTCTAGGGGACCAGCATCAATTAAGTAAGGACCAATGTCAATCTCTGCAAAAGTAGGTAGGGGTCAAAGAGGGTCATTTAGGAGGTAATTAGGTAACCTAAGGAGAAAAGGTTGGATCCTGAGAACCATAAGTTGGGAACTAAAGTGTTTAGGAACTTTTAAAGCATATGAAAATATTGGGGTTTACAAAGAAACTAGTTATGTGTTATTTACTAGGTGAAAATGGCCAAACTAACCTCAGTAGACCCTTTGTCAACTAATTGTTGCCTACATAACCCTACGAAGGGTCTCAAGCCAATGTAGTTATCCTAAAGGGGAAAAATTGGTCAATGTAAAGGTAGGGTAAGGTGAATAGTTAATGTTTTTTTTTTTTTTTTTGTAATAATGTGCACATTTGTGGTTTCAGGGTAGATAAGAGCTCATACCTTAAGATCAAGTCTTGAATTTGTTATCAAGGATACAGGTGGATGTGACTCTTGGTGAGCGGTATCACATCACTTTAGTTGGCTTAGGATGATTTTAGAGATACGATAAAGTTGTGAGGGATGTGAATCTAATGGTGGAATTGATAGAGTGGTGGGATCTAGCCACCAACACCTTCCACCTTCTGATAAGAAAGATGATAGTCTTACCAGAGGATGTATATCAGATACTAAGGTTATTGATACATGGTGTTGACTTATATTCATGTAGTCAAGATGAGTATGATGTGCTCATGGGCACACTATTTGGATATCATGCTAGTGAGATAGATTATCACTCTATTATCTTCACATATGAGCCCTTATACAAGGTTAATGATGATGAGCATAGAATTTTAGTAATACTCATGATTAGAGTCATTGCATATGCATTGCCAAATGTGGATGGTGGCAAGTTTTTAGTAGCTTTGATAGGTGTACTAGTTGACATACTAGAGTAGAGGATGGTATTTTCTTGGGGTACCATGTGCCTCACATAGTTTTACATAGAACTATGGGTCATAAAATTATGATGGCAATATATCCTTTACATGGGTCACCTTCTACACTATTAGGCCTATGATCACATCATAATGACTTGACCATTAGGCCCGCCCATCACCATCATAGTAGGATACAGAGTTAACTTCAAATGGTGGAGAGAGTCCATGGCCCATGCATGGATAGATGATGTGGTTAGAGATATTGAGTACTATAAGAGGATGTTGGATGCCCTGATACCAACTAATATCATATGGAGACCATATCTGACACTTCTTCCATTTTTAAGGTAGAGGATACAGCTAAGAGTTACCTACCTAGAGTATGAGGTGAGTGCATAGTAGGAGAGCCAAATAGATAGAGAGGATACCAATAGAGCACGTCAAGTGTCAGTATGGGTTACTATAAGGAGTACCCCTTGACATGCCATGGTACAAGAGGAATGACATAGAGTTATCCCTACCAATACCATAAGAGATAAAGGGGCTAGAATATAAAGAGATCCCAACTAGAGGAGTTGATGATGTAGGATTCATAGGGGCATATAGAGCTAGTGAGCATGACAATACACCATAATCTCATGAAAACCATCCAATAACATGCAAGCCATTTCTAGAGAGAGAGATGTTGTGATCCAAGATAGATATGCAATACAAGCATAGGTATAGGTTTTATGAGGGTAGATGATATTGCTACATGGGTAGCTAAAAGTAGTCACAAGGTAGGCTTTAGCGCTATAGATGTAGCTAGTGGTAGTGCAATCACAGGGTTTGACTTTAGGTGGTTAGGTGATAGGGCTACAGGCATACCTAGATGTCATGATAGTAGAGAGAGATGCCCTAAGGGATGGATAGGTAGTTTCACCTCGTCCACCACTATAGGCACCATATTTACCTACTTTTGGCATGATGGGACCACCATAAACACTGTAGGCACCTATAGTAGGAAGTATGGGGTCTCTAGTTGAGAGATACAACACTATTCTAGTAGAGATTGATTATTATACACAGGCCCTTAGGGTACATCTAGAGATCCCTAGGTATGTTGATTATCTAGTACAATAGTGAACTACTTCTCAAAACATAGCTTCAAGCTCTTGGTGCCATAAATAATTTGAGGATATGGGTGACACTGCAAGGTCATGACCACCTCCATGGTAGGATTAGTCGACCAATTTTGTATTTTTTTAATTTTGATATGATGTACACACATATATTGGCCTACATGTTGAAGATGTGAGATGTATATTTTAAGAGAGAGACATATATACTAATGTAGCATTGATGTATACTTTGATATTTAACATATACAAGATGGTACCAATGTTATGGCATGATTTTGATTTATATGATGATGATGTTTTTTATAGATGTTTTTTTTATTGATGTCATCTTTTTATGATGTTAGATGTTAAATGTTATGGTTATGGTTGTGATGATTTTAGTATGTTACTATGTTATATGTTAAGCATTATGGTCATGATGATGCTAACATGTTAGTAGGTTATTAGAGAACTTCCCATATTTGTGATGGTACATGAATAATTGAATGTTTAGACACATCTTAGAATTTTTCCATAGATGTGATGGTGTATGCATAAAATGTACAATTTTGGTTTTTAATTTTACCATTTTACATATATGGGATGGTATATGATTTAACATGAATGATGTTGATATATATTCCATGTGTATTGGTATTCATAGAAACCATTGATGAAAATGTTAATAATAATTCACATAACAAAAATTGGTATTTGTTTTAAAGAAACTATTGAGTGGTGGATTTTTATTATGGTTAGTTTGATTATCAGAAGCAAATTATTGTGATTTTTACTTATGACAACAAATTTGGTTGATGCTAGGCACATAGTTTTAATTTAGATATCAAAACTATACCTAATAATGAAGACAAGCAAGTTTATACCATAAAACACAATGTCTAAAAGGAGAAACCAACATATGAAAAAATATGGTTAAGATGAAAGGCATGATGCTCTTTCATTATCAAGGACTAGAAGGAAACATGGGGAGGCATACAAACATAATCCCTTTTCATAGTTTAATTGTATAAGTGATTAGTTCACTTCATGTCAAATGAGTGTTAAGTCCCTTGTTTACATTTAATAGGTAAGAGAGATGGGGGAATAGGGTATAATGAGAAAAGGGGTAATTGGGTAATGAAAACCTTCTAGTGGGATGATATTCCCCATTTATAGGTAACCCTGAGAGCTTACATAGGCAATTCCATGACATAAGTCTGTCATTAGTTTTTTTATATAGACTGATCAATGCAAGAAGTCTATGTATGGGATTTTTTATTGGTTCTTTAGGTCATGTGAAGCTGATCGATATGAGAAGCTTTGAAGTACATATTTTCTATAATAAAGTTAACATAGACATCTTTTGAGGGAGTGGTCTATGCTTTATATATTTATTTTGTCTTTTCATAGCTATCCTTTGATGGAGCAGTCTATTTATTGCAGTAGTAATATGCTATGCAGCTATCTTTCAAGGGAGTAGTCTACATTTTTATAGTGACCCAAGAGATAATGATTTTTCTTTAAATCCAAATTTTTTTAATTTATTTTTTCATGTTAGTCATGGACATGACTATAAAGGCTTAGGGGTGTCCCTTTATGAGGAAAAAACCACCACACTTCAAAGTTTAACAAAAATGTGAGAGGGAAAAGGGTGAAAGGAAGGTGTATACATGCAATAAGTCTGCTCAAGGGATGAGCTCATGTTAGATACAGAGTAATGTGATGCTTGATTAGCAAAATAATTATCATAAATGTAATTCATTTAAAGGCTTAGGTTATGGCTTGCCTTCAAGAGAATACAAGTGATAAACCCTTGATCTATATTTATGAGTTATGATGTATGGTCCAAGCCAATTAGGAGAAAACTTTCCCTTTTTTATTTTCTCCATATTAGTCACATGTTTATTCTCCTTTAAGATGAGATATCTAATATTGAAATCTTGCTCTTTCATATGCTTGTTATAGGCATGCCTGATGCACTCTTGATAGATTTGAAGATGGGTTAGAGATGAAAGTTGATGCTCATTGAGCAACTCAAGTTGGGCCAAGAATTCTTGGAAAAAATTATCATTAAAGAGGATATCCTATAAGGATATATGAAGAGAAGGAATTTGGACCTCAAGAGGCAAGACTGCCTTGATTCCATAAACCAAAGAAAATTGCATAGCACTTATATGGGTTTAAATGCTAGTGTGATAGGCCCATAAAGCAAAGGGAATATGTGTGTGATAATCCCTACCAGATTCATTAACTACTTTCATGATAATTTTTGTCAAAGATTTGTTAGAACCTTCTACTTACCCATTTATGTGTGGATGATAGGGACATGAGAAGCTTAGTTTGATTCCAAAGGCATCGTAGAGCCTCTAGATAGATTTGTTCTTGAAGTATTTACCATTATCCATAATGATCTTATGTGAAATACCATAACATAAAATAATGTGATGATTGATAAAGCTAACAATTTTGTTAGCTTTTGTGGAGACAAGGGGAATTGCTTCCACCCACTTAGTGAAATGTTATGTCACAGTGATGACAGAGAGATGAATGTGGGTTAATCTCATCGATAATATCTAAACCCCATTGAGAGAAGGGCCAAAAATCCTAAGCCACTTACAAAGTGTGACTTGGTACATGAAGAAGATTCACGTGTTGTTGGAATTTAACATAACACTAAACATAATCACAATAATCTTGGTTAAGGATTAACCAATAATAGCCAAGTCAAAGAATATATTTAGTAATTGTATTCCCATTGAAGTGTTCACCACAAATTCCATCATGGACTTCCTTGACATCATAAGGGCTTTAATGCTAGTTATATAATTAATAAGGAGGCCATCAAAGCCTCACTTATAGAGAACACCCCCCAGCATGGTGTATTGAATAGTGCTTTTGACAAAAGCACACTTTCCATTGCTAGAAAGATCAGAGGGGACAACACCAAAAGTGAGATAGTCTAATAACTATTTATACCAGACATCATGATAATTGGTGTCTATATTACCAATAAAGAGGATATTTGCTAAAATGTAAGAGGATAATGTCAGATGATGTATGATAACTTAAATATTCAAATAAGATGATGAAGAGGGAGTGTGTGAGGCAAGAGAGGCCATGGTATCAACAAACTTGTATATCAAATGAGGAATAGTTTGCAACAGATAATGGTCAAAAGAGGAAAATAATGTGTCTACATAGTGTTTTTACCACTATAGGATGTCATTCTTACATTTATAAGATCCATTGAATTGAATCACCATAAGTTGGGAGTCTCCATAGATGTGGATTGACTTGACCCCAAAGAAAAGGTTTATTTGAAGCCTGAGAACCAAGACCTCATATTCTACCATGTTATTGGTGCACTCAAAATCTAGTTTAAAGGATAAGGGCATGGGTTCACCATTGAGAGGAAAAAGGATGACCCCTGTACCCCCTCTAGTTTGACATTTTGACCCATCAAAAAATAACATCATTTGATAGGTGGTATCATCAATGCAGAGTGTTGTGATGGATTCATCAAGAAATTTGATATTAGAAGGTTGCATGTCAGGAAGAGGGGCATCATCCAACTAGTCTATAATTATTTTCTCCTTCATTGATTTTTGATGAATGAAATCCAAATCAAACTCAGTGAGAAGCATGAGAAAATGAGCCATGTGCTAGTTTTGATAGGTCTTGGAGTGCATATACTTGACGGGATCGGTGTTAGTAATGACATATGTCTTGTGATTAAGGATATAGTGTCAAAGCTTATAATTTCTAAAGACTAAAGTGAGACAAAGTTTTTCAATGTGAGTGTATCAATTTTTAGAGTCTATAAGCATTTATCTTATATAGTAGATATCTTATTCCTTGTGGTTGTCATCCCTATGCACAATCCTAGCACTAATGGAGTGATCTATTATTGAAATATAGAGATAGAAAGGTTGATCCTCCTTAGGTGGAATGAGGACTAAATATGAAAGAATATAACCTTTGGGGGCATCAAATACCCTTTAACATTCCTCACTCCACTTAAATAAGGCTAAAAATGCTAACATCTATCTAATAATTGTTAGATAAAACATCGAATGGACTATAATTTTCATTGTAGACTACAAAGTTGCTTGAGGTTTTTGGGTGGAAGAATTTATAGAATGGATCAAACCTTAGCAAGATCAACCTCAATGTTGTGGATAGAAATGATAAAACCTAGTAGCTTATCAGAGAGGACCCAAAAGATGTACTTCTTTAGGTTAAGATGAATGTTGTAGTATAGAAGACGCTCAAAGATGATCTTGAGGATCACCAAATGGTCTTGGTGATGTTTAGATTTGCTGATCAAATCATCCACATAGTCTTCCATGATGGTGTGAAGGAGGTCATGGAAAATATAGGTCATCATGTGTTGGTAAGTAGCCCCAACATTTTTCAACCCAAAGGGCATAACAAGATGACAAAAGGTTCCCCACATGGTAATGAAAGTGGTTTTATGCTAGTATTCGAGAGTAATAAAGATTTGATTATAACTCAATAATCCATACATGAGTGAGAGCATCTCATGGCTAGTTGTAAGATCCACCATTTGGTCAATGTTAGGCAAAGAAAAATCATCTTTTGGGGATGCAAGGTTATGATTGTGAAACTCAATGCAAAGATGAAGTCCCCCCATGGGCTTAGAGATGGGGATAATATTAGGACCCCTTGTGGGTAATCAATGGTTTGAATGAAGTTAACAGATAAGAGGCTCTAAAGCTCCTCTTTGATGAGAAAGGTGATGCAAGAATGTATCTTATAAAGCTTCTGATAGATAGGTTTAGCTTCATGATTTTTGGCAATGTTGTGGTTATGATCATGGGTTCTATGCCAGTCATATTGTTATATAACCAAGAAAAATATTTATTATGATTATCGAGGAAAGTGGCATAATCCTATTATTTAATAGAATATAAGGATTGGCCAACTTTAAGAATGTGAGGGTTATTTGAAGACTACAAATTGATATCAATGGTTGATTTATTTAGCATATTTTATGTCTCAAAGGGGAACAACTTTTGAATATAGGAGCCTTTAGCTCCCATGTAGGTAATAATGGAGTTGTCATCTTGACATTGAATTATGTTGATGGTTGGAGAGTCATCATCAATCATGTTAGGATGAAGGAGGGGAAAGGACCTTGTTTCTCTATCACATTGATAGGTTAAGGGTCCCAAGTGAATGGCATTTATGAGAAAAATAAATAGGAGGGATGTATACCTTTGAATCCATGGGAGAAGGTGGGAGGATAGGTGAAGCTAGAGAAGGAGGTAGAAGTTCCTCAATGATCAGAACATGGGGAACCTTAGCGAGCTTGGATGGATCTTTAAAACCCACACCATACTACTTATTAGTGTTATTAATGGTTTAATTGGTGGGGCACTTGATGGGTGTATGAGATCCTTACTCATACTGGCCCATACCAAACCCTTTTTAGGTACACCTATATAGATAAGTGTTAGCAAAGCTAGGTTTGCCTAGGAAGGATAAGTCACATGTGAAGAGATGGGAAAAAGGGAGAGGATATCTTGTGGTAGGAGCATTATCAATCCCCCCATACATTAGATTCATTTCAAGATGGGGAGGACCATATGGTATGACCATCCTAATGTAGGGATCATACTAGGGATGCATATGTAATCTTCCATACTCTTGTGGAGTCTGAAACATGTCTAGTGTGAGGAGATGATATTTAATGAGAGTGAGGTGATTGAATGCATCCTCCATAGGATTTTTCTCAGTAATCTGAGTCATGGGGAGCTCTAAGCTTGTTGAATCCTTAGAAGTAGGAGGAGGAGGAGGAGATGATTTTAATGGTATAAGGACATCATTTGGCCTATAATTCATGTTGCATGTCTTAAATGAAGGAGGATCAACTGGGACGACATGTACCTAACCTTCATACTTGAATTTAACACAATAATGCAAATTTGAGGGTACACAAATCATGGCTTGTATTTATGGATGTCCAAATAGAATATTGTATTGAAACTCTCCCTCAACAACATAGAAGAGATCTAGAATAGTATGAATACGAACACAAATATGAAGAATGACTATGCCTACTAGGGTGGTCATGGTATCATTAAAGGAGTGAAGAATTGCATTTGATTATGACATATAATGATCAGGTAGCTCTAATTGCTTATAATCATGCATGGAGATGATGTTAATACCAGTACCCTCATCAACCATGACTCTTTTGACATGAGTCTGGTTGATATATGTTGTGATAAAAAGAGTGGGGTCTTGGTCATCAGGGTGATGAGAAAGAATCTTAGAATCATTGAATGAAACCAAGGCTATAGTATTGAGAGAGCCTACTAAATCCAAGAGAGGTTAGGGATAATTGGGTTGAACCTTAACTACTTAAAGGGCCTTAATAAAGGCCTAACGATGCTAAGATGAACTTTATATTAGCTCATACAGGGACATCTTCATATGTGTTTGATGTAGTTGCTTAACCATGGAGTCCTAAAACACCTCAGAAGATATTGGTTGTGTGACACCCTAGATAGAAATATTGGGTTTTTGAGGGAGAGCATCCTTAGAAAATAGATGAACCCAAGGTGTTGTAACCTTCTCCTTAACTTTATCCTTTTAAATTTGTCAGTGAATGGCCACATAAATTGAGTTAATTTAGAATAAAGGTGGTAAAGCTGGTGAAGGACTCTTGCATGCATCCTTAGGTTTAAGTTTATGTGAGGAAGCTAGAAACATCACATGAACAAAATTTAGAGTGATAAGGAGGCTTATGAGGGGCTCCTAAAAAAAAGTGTCTATACTAAAGTTTTGTTACAAGATATTTATGAGAGCTTTACAACTCTTTATGTCATGTCCAGGTGATCAGTGATATAAACAAACCTATGTATCATCAAACCAAGAAGGGTTTAGTCTAAGAGGCTGATAAGGCTTAATCAGGGGAAGAGTTATGTGAGATAATTGCAATAATTGGCACAAAATAGAGGAATGAGAGCCTTTGAATGGGCTTTCACTTGTTGTTGTAACTAGAGTTGACACCTTATATTTTTTAAGAGGTGTTGGAGGGGTTTTGTGTGGCACTTTTTTGGGTAAAGGCATGACCATAGGTTTTATTAAAACTTTCTTAGTGTTAGATGCCAAGATTTTAGAGGTTAAGGGACTACCATCATGCAAAGGTAAGAGTGTAGGTAACTTCTCCTTTTGATTCCCTAAGGTATGGGGTGATTTAACCAAAGTTGAGGGGTACAGCCCCAAATTGAAGACAAAATTGATGGTGTAAAGGATCGATGAGGGTTAGGAATCTTGACATTCTTCCTAAGCACAATAGGGTTAAAATCTAACTTTACTTTTAGATGAGTTATATGGGACACCAGGTGAACACCTAAAGATCATATTTTCTTTAGTGTGGTATATGCTTGAGATGGTGGAGGTTTTGACATTGGGGTTTGAGCCTCCTTTGGTGGAGGAGAATGAGCTCAAACCTTGTTAAACACTTTGAAATAAATGGTTGTTAAAGGGTTAATGGTTGAGGATGATTTTTATTGTGTATGGAAAGGACATTTGAGCTGATCCCAAAATTCCATGTGATCTAGCTTCTTGGAGTCAAGAAAACTAATATTTCCTACCAATCATGAAAAGGGTTTGGATAACACTGGTATAGGCCTTACTATCACTTCTATAGAATAATCAAGTGATTGTAAAATAGAGACATTGTTGGCATCAACCACCTTATGCTAAAAATGGGTGAGAACCATAATAGGATCCTCCTCAACCAAGGTAGAAGAAGATACATGATCTTTCGATGGTGCGAGAGGGACTGGCAAAGTTGGCTCCTCAAGTGGATAGAGCACTAGGATAATTTCCCCTCAATGTATGGATAAGGGACTGGCAAAATGTGCTCTTCTATATGTAAGAGAAGTGAAAACATAGGCTCAATTTGAGTAGGCATAATCAATCCCTTGACTATCATGGGATCAGATGAAATAGGCTCCTCTACACATGAAAAAGGAGTGGATGGGGCACTGCCTTCCATTGGTGGAAGAGAAGTAGGTGAAGAAGGCTCATTGAGGGGGAAGATAAAAGGTATGATATCCCCCTCAACATGTGGTTGAGGAGTGAGTAACGCATGTTCTTCAAGTGGTATAAGAATAAGAAAAATGTCTATAAGAGAGATGGGCACAACAGGCTCTTTACATGGAAGAAGGATAGGTAGATGAGGTCCCTCTTTTCATGGAAGTGGAAGAGGCAAAATAGGTTCCTCTACCTAAGGGAGTGGGATAGGTATAGTAGGCTCTTCTACTTGGGGAAGAAGAGAAGGAAAATCGAGTTGGACCAGCATCAAGGCAAAGACCACATCAATAGTGTAGATGTCGATATCATGTGTATACTTATTCATTGCCTAAACATTGTTCTAAGAAGAGGAGTGCTCAAGAAATGTCTTCCTAAATACATCCAAGTTTTGGTTAGCTGGTGCATTATGGTTATCCAAAACTAGATCACCCTTATCGATCATGTCCTAAATAATGTTCTTGAGGGTCTTAAAATTTTTAGTATCATGGCCTTTCACTTGATGATAGCCACAAAATTGGTCCTCCTTGTACCATTTGGGTATAGGATGGGACATATCAAACTATTTGGGAGGCTTGACCTGAGAAAGGGTAATAACTCCTTGCCTCAGTAGCTTATCCAACATGAAGGTGTATGACTCCCCAATTAGAGTGTACTCTCTACATTCATACCATTATTGGAATTTCTTTGTTGGGTTGTAAGAATTCAAAGGCTTTGATTGATCTACCTTCATAGAAGACACTGACTTAATAACTATCACATTGGCTGAGCCTTTAGAATTTTGGTTGGAAGAATAGGGCTTAGAGGAAGAGGAATCACTAAGATTAGAATTTGCATTTTTGTTGTGTAACTTGACTTGATCTTCATCTACTACCCAAAACTCACGCTTTCATGCCATTGTAAAGGATTCATCAAATGTGTGAAAGGTTTGAACATGGAGGGTCAAGGAGATGTGCTTGGTGCACGTTCTTGAAAATATTTCAATGAGCTCGGGATGGGGTAATGAGAAAGAGAGTTGATTAATGAGACCTTTCCAATGAGCAACAAAATTAGTTATAGGCTCATCGTCAAATTATTGAATAGAGTAAAGGTTTATGGTTGAGACATTTTTAGACATATTGATCAAGAAATGATCTAAAAATAGTTGAGCAAGCTGGGTGAAGAAAAACATGGAGTGTCAAGTAATGGAGCTATACCAATCTAAAGAAATATCTCAAGGGACATGGGAAAAGTATGAAGCAATAATGAGTCATCATATATTATAAGGTAAAAATCATGTATGAATGCTAATAAGTGATATTTTGGGTCTTTCTTACTTTTAAATCAAGTGAACTTAGGAATCTCCCATTGATTGGGATAAGGATGGATAGGTATTGAAGGATGGATGGGCTCATTGCATATTCAATCATATGAAAGAATATTATTTGAACCTGAAATAGATGTCTCTAAGATAGACATCTTATCCATCAACATCTTGATTAGATATAGAGGGGGATTGGCTTGAGAGTCACTCCCCAAGATATAGGGGGCCTATAAAGATCCCAAAGTATTGTATGACACATGTTGTTACAACTGAGTAGATGCAACATATAGGCAATGAATCATAGGCTGAGGGGCCAAGGAGAAAGGGGCTTGTCCCATAAGATTCAAAAAAAAACCTTGGATAGGTGTTGCTACCATGGATTGGGTTATGACAACATTGGATAAAGGATAGGTGGTCACTCTTGTATTGATTGGTGTAAGAAAATTTGGGATTGACACAACCAAGTTCTAAAATGGGGTCTAACTTGGTTGAGTGGCTTATGGTTGTGAGGTTAAAGAAACCCCAATAGAAGTTGGGCTAGACTATGTGGTTAGAGAAACTAAACTTTGAGCATTGGATACAACTGGGTTACTCATTGAAGTGATGGTTTTAGTAACCATAGGGGGAATGGTGGAAACCATTGACATTGTCTCCATCAAGGAAGTGGGCATACCATAAATCAAATCTCCAGAAGAGTTATGTGTCTAACTCATGGAAAGGTAATGTTACAGGGATTTAGTGTTATCATCAAGTAATTGAGAAAAATCTTGATCACCCTTTGGCATGATGGGTGGTTGACTAGGACTGGCATAGCCAGGGGAACCTTCCATGTTAGGATCGTGCTCCATGGAAGGACTAAAAAGAGGAGGTGAAGGTAAAAGAGGTTGTAAAATTGTGTGAACAGAGAGAATATTTTCTTGATTTCATGTCAAGACCATGAAAAAGGCAAAAAAAAATTAGCAGGCCCTGTATCTATGACAAGAAATTAGAAAAACCCAAGTTTGATTAAAATAGGTAGGCAACTTGTTGTTTGAGGTAGACTGAAAATCAAAAAAATCCACAGAGACCAATATAAAATATCTAACTAAGGTTGATATGAAGGAAAGATGATGACATCATTACTATGACTAGGGTCAGTGGGATACTCAAGCTACCAACATCAGTAGCCTGACTGAGGTTGGTCACTTTGTAACTCAAAAAGGCAAAAAAATCACTATTTAACTAACCTAGACATGATATTTGAATATAAAAGTGAATGTAACAGGCCTGTGTGTTAACAAAGATAACTCAAGGGAACTAAAGCTAGAGGTTAACAAGTATAAAAGGTTGAGAAGACTTGGTTTTGATATAAAACATCCTTACCAACTCAAAATTATAGCAAGCAACAAAAAGGCAAAAAAGATCATACAACTAACTGAGATTAATTCCTAATAATTCTTTTTAGTCTCTTGGTGGCTTATGCCTTAACCAGATTATGTAAAGAGGAGGTTGGAAAATTAAGGTTATAAAATCCATCTAGAGATGGTTTTGAGAGTTTTTTCTAGGGAGTGCTCAATATATCGTTAGGTATGAGAGGCCCAAATTTGTGACTTATGATTTAGTCCAACCAGAACACCAAACTAGCTTTGTTTACTCAGTGATGAAATCTAGGTAAATCCCACCTGAGGAGTTAGGGAAAGTTTGAAATGTGTATGTTGATATGTGGTTTGGAGGTGTGTGAGAAAGTATGCTATGATTCATTAACCAGCTAATTAGTTCTATGTGTGACTAAGATGCACCATGTTGACCAATGATGCAGTAAGTTTTAAACCTAAAAGCTAAAGTGTTTTCTTTGGATGTAAAACAATGAGGAAAGGAAAAGAGTATGAATTTTACTATCTTGATGCACATGAAATTAGGTAAGAAAAAATAAGGTTCTTTTTAACTTTGCACAAGATAATGATTTCATTTATAATCAATAGAAGAAGAGATGAGTGAAAAGAGAAAGTTTAGTTCATTCCCTTAAGCTAAAATTGAAAGGTGTCATATATATGATTTTATGGAAAACAAAAAGAGAGAACGCAGTAATGAAAAATTAACTATTGATGCACTTATATGAATGTCATTTTAAATCAACGAATGAACCCAAGATAAACTTTGGGTTCCCATCGGGCGTGTTAAAATGTTTCTATCAATTTTTGCTATTTTTTTTAAAAGGAAGAAACAAAAATATGAAGGTTAGGGATAAGTGAATAAGTACCTAGAATGATGTACACCATTCTAGATGTTTTAAGAGCTCTTATTTAGATATGGAAGAAGACACCTATGTATAAGAAAACACTAAACAAAAATGTTGTTAGCAGAGATATGTTCAGGCTGCCAAGCTACATGCTTGTTCCAAGAAGCAAAAAACTTCCTTAAGATGATAGTCTGCTATTTAGAAAAAAAGTTTAAAACAAACATAAATGAAAAGAGAGAGAGAGAGAGAGAGAGAGAGAGAGAGAGGGTTAGAATACTATTTACCATGCTACATGTCTAAATGTGTTAGTGAACAAATGCAATACAAGTTGGGTAGTGGAATTATGCTTTAGTGAGGTTGTTGGGAGGTTTGGGGCTACTAGTATAAAAACATAGTGACCGATATTGGTTAAGTGACTTATGTCAATTTTGGTCACTGATTTTGGTTAAGGTAACTGATATCAATTATGGTTGTCGATGTCAGTTTGGGTAACTGATATCAGTTGGAGCAGTGATATTGGTGGGGTTATGAAAGGATTTTCTAAGAAGGGAAAAGGAGGTGTGGTCTAGTAAAGGGGTTGTGAGGAGTCATGAGGGGATGAGTAAGACTCAAGAAGGTCAAAGTAGAGGTTGATATGTTGAGGTAGAGAAATGGAGGTGGGGGAGTGTTATAACTCCTCCATAAAGGAAGCTTAGGTTTCATGAGTAGTTAAATAGTATATTTATAAAACCAATATAAAATGACAATTTAAAACATGTGAAAAGACTAAAATGTACATAGCTAGGTTAGATAGGTGAGCAGTTATACTATATAGATGTATTTGATGAGGCTTGATGAACTAATCTATGAATAGATGGGGTAAATCATATGTTTATAGTCCATGGTGCTCAAAAAACTATGTATTTTCTCAATTCCTAACCTAGAACAATTTGTGTAGAGTGAAGATAAGCCTGGATGTCGATAGTGATGCTAGAATGCTTTGATAATGAAAGATCTATGTGAATGAATGATTTTTTAGCCCTATATCCAATTTAGAAGTATGCCTAAGTAACCAACATCAGTGGGCCTCCTAATATCAACTGAGCTAACTGATTTTGGTTTTTAAAACTAGGTAAAATAGGCTAAATTTAACCTTTTATCCCACTTTTTTCTTTAATAAATGGGTTTTTCCAATGTAAAATGTTCATAACATGAGGTTGAGAGGTGGTTATATAGTTAAGGAGTTATGACGGTGGGAATAATAAGTCCTAGGTGGTTAGGATATAATGACCAAGTCCTAGGGTGAGTCAGAGGGTGAGAACTAGTCATAGGGTGAGGTGGCTAGGTGATGTGGACAAAGGATATTTAACCAATTTAAATAAACAATTAAATTAATAAGTTGTGCCTAAAGGGTAAATATATAAGTTAGTAAATTAAATAAGAAAGGGGCCAAGGGGTAATGCGACCTAGGTAATCATGCAAGGGAGTAGCACAATTTTAGTGTCTACAGTAGCATCAATGTTATTATCTTGGATTGACACAAGTGTAAAGTGCCTTAAAAGTCATCAAATATAAAAATGAAACATATAAAAATGGTTGGCCTAAGTGATTTAATGTGATTTATCTCTCGATAGTATTGGTATAAATAAAATATCTACTCTCATTCATTTCACACCTAATAATTAGATCAAAAAAGTACTTAAATTACCAAAATCTTTCCTACTCTACCATATTCTAATATCATTAAAAGGAAAAATTGAACCATAGGTATGAATCATAAAAGGAGTGTTCATAAGGTCATATTTTCTAAGTTACAAGATAGGTCATTATTGTACTTGCTTTACACATATATGCTAACACATAAGGGATAATTGCATGAGTTTGGGGCCCTCTTATAGATTATTAGGTATGTAGGTATCACCCTTTGATAGTGGGTTCACTATAAGTCAGCTTGACACCATGTGCCCACTAACCCATTTTTCCTCAAGGTCACATTGAATATGCAAGCTAGGCTTTTTCCATTTCACTAGTAGCAATAGTCTATGACCCAAATCTGAATGCACTAGAGCGAAGGCAAAGCCAAACCTAGAAGCATTCAAGTGGTTGCATCCTATTTCATCAAATATTCTATAAAGGAAACTAGCATCAATATTAATTTTATCATCGACATAACTTTTCAAGACTGATGCAAGTGTCTAGAGAGCTAGAGGCACTAGATCAAGAATCTAACATCTATTCAAAAAATATCTTCTTACTTGATTCCTACCTATACCAAATAAAAAATTATATTAACATTATAATTATCTAAGTAATTTATTTTATATAATTTTTATATATATCATAGTTATACTTTCCATTAATAGCCTATCTCAGTTTTATAAATTTAGCATATGGTACATCTAAGTTTAACACATTAATTGGCCTGTCGTAGATCTAATATTCACACTTGTGCCATATCACTTTTGTATCCTTAACCCTAACCATTAAATAGGATATATATCTAAATTAGGCTTAAACACCCCCAAATCATGTTGATTGTTGAAATATAGAGCAATAAGGGCTTTCCTAGCATTTATTGGAATAATACTAGTGGGTTAGCCAAAAATGTTTTTAATTTATAAAGTTCTTCTTGATAGTCAACATTACATTATAATGTGGTTTACTTCTTCAAATTATGAGTGAAAGGAAGATAAAAATCACCAAGCTCTGAATTTAATTGATGAACAGATTGGAATTTTCCCATAAACTGCATAGCTATTTCAAACTAGAAGGGGGAGGTATTTTTATGATGGCCTTCACTTTGGTTAGATTGACTTCAATTATTTTGTATAAAATAATGAAATAATTTTTATTGATGTGACTCCAAATGCATTTCTATTGGTTGAGGTGTAATTTATATTCATTAAGTCTCTCAAAGCTTCTTTGTAGAACTTTTGGATGTCCTACCCATATTCATGATTTTCCTAAAATTTCATCAATATATTCTTTAACAAGATCATGAATTATGTCATGGAAGATGACAATCATCTCACGTTGATAGGTGTCATCTATGTTCTTAAATCCAAATGTCATAACTTGGTAAAAATAATGTTACACATGGAGTGATGAACATTATTTTATGTTGATCCTCTAATGTTATTTTGATTTGATTGGATATTGAGAAACCATCCATGAGGGATAGTATTTTTTACCATGTTATTGAATCTACAATCATGTCTATGTTAGGTAATATAAAGTCATTTGGAAATGCTTTGTTGATATCTCTAAAAAGTGTGCATAAATGAATTCCTTTTGGCTTCTTACTGACTAGAAAAATGTTGGATATCTACTTTGAGTAATCAATTGGTCAAATGAATCTAACCTATAATAATTTCTTTAGTTCTTTATTGACTAATATATAAATACATGAATATATTTTCCATAATTTTTGTTTAATGGGCTTGGCATCGAGGTGCACAATAAGATGGTGTATGACCAGAGATGGATCCAACCTAGGCATATTAGAATAAGACCATACAAATATGTCAATGAATTTTTAGGGAATGACAATGATGAATTCATATTCCTCTATAGTGAGGGATGCACCAAGCTTAACCATTTTGGGATCATTTTTTGTGTCGATGTTGACCTTAGTGGTGTCTTCCACTAGTAGTGTAGATACATCCTATAATATAATTATACAAGGGAAATTGATCTTCTTCATCTAATTATGGTCCATCAGGTCCACCCATGTAAGAATAATTTGATTCACCTAGGTTAGGTAATGGACATTCAATAAATGTTTTTGGGAAATATTAAACCAACTACTCAAATACTTGTTGATATTTAGTACTAATATCTTATCCAAATGTAAGGTGTGGAGTTGTAGGATTCTAAGCTGTCTAAGGAGGAAAGTGAACTTACCCATTTATTGGTACTTAAAATAGGATTTCACCAAGGGAATTATCTTTTATTTACTTTTTCCATAGCCCAAAAGTGCCTCAGAGAGGTTTTCACTAATGGCCCTCAATGTTTGATTTTATTTTTTATTATGACCAAAGAAGTTCACCTATCTCCAAATAAGGTAGTAGGGTCCAATGTGATCTCAAAGATTTACTTGTCTCCAATAGAAAGATCATATCTAAGGCCCATAAACTCTAAAAGTGTTTCTTCATTTTGAAATTCATATAATGGTATAATATGATCTTGTTGGTCCCAATTGATTAGTTTAAGATAACGAAGGGGAAGATGGAAAGTTGGATGAGGAAGAGATAGTAAAAATGGCATTGATATTGAAGAGGTTTGTATAGGAAAGCTCATCATAGATAATATAATAAGATTTTGTATCACTATAAGGATTATCTTTGTTAGATGCTAAAGTTGTGTCATTCTCAAAATCTGAGGGGTCACCCCCAAGTAGTTTGTATCTAATACCTCAAGTACCATTATGTTTATTTACTGAGATGAGCTCAAGAATACCTTATTTTTTTGGCCCCAAGACCTTTCCTTTATAGTCATGATGTTATAAGATCTTTTTAATAATAGACTATTTAGCACTCTAATAATAAGAGGTGAAATCGTCATCATTGTATAGTTAAGAATTCTCAGAACTATTAGTTTGTTGTAGATTCGATGAACTCTTTTTGAAAAATAGAGGAGGTCCCTTGGGATCAGAATAAATGTTTTAATGACATTTCATCCCATGAATACCATGATACTTGAGATATTTGGGAAATTTGAAAATATTAAAGGTATCATTGATGTTATATCTGCCAATACTCTTGTCTTTAATAGTAAAATGTGAATAAATCTGGGGAGTTAAAGCAGTAGAAGTGGACACAAAGTTACTTGGGTGAATTTAATTAAACTTGGAAGATTAAGTAACATTAGTCTTATCCTTTTTAGGTGCATTTTTAGTGCTAGGATAGGAATTATATTGACCATACTCATCTTCCAAATGTTTATAATATTGGTATGGATATAAATCACTAGGGATAGTAACCTCCATTCTAAAAGGGGGGATTTAAAATCATTAGTTCAGTGTGGAAGGGACTTCATGTACTTTGTGGATCCAAGTACATCCAAGAAATAATTTTTATGTTAGCTAAATATATATGACATGGCAAAGAGTGTCATGGGTGATAGGACTAAAAAGGATAGGTAAGAAAATAATGCCCTATGATTCTCTTTATGTACTATCATACACATTGATAGTAATGGTGTCTAGATGAAAATCCATTATATTATACCTCAAATGTTTTATCAATTTCAATGAGGCTATTCTTAGGCCTGAACCATTATCTATGAGAACCCACTTAATCTTATGGTGGGAAATTTTGGCTTTGATTTAAAGAGGTTATTGTGTAATAGACCAAGGGATGACATATCACTTTGGTAAAATATAAGTTATTGACCTAGGGATAAATGCCCCAAATGTGCTTGAAATTTGGTAGGCTCAATGTCATTTAGAACATTAGATTAACATAGAATATCATACAATATTTATTTGTGGACTTGAAATGTATGCAAGAGATCTATAATATAAATTTGAGTCAATGCCTTATTTAATTATTCTATGAGATCATATAGATTTTTAATGGGAGAGAGTAACTTAAATTTTTAAGGTAAGGTGTTTTGAATTGGGTTATTTCCTGAAGGAGGTAAGGGACCTTTAACTATAACCTTTGGTTATTGAGTTGCGATAACAAAATTTCAAGTTGGTAGAGGTTTGCTTGAATTATAAAAAAGGGGTGTAAGACCTAGAATAATAACCCATGGACATCAAAGTGAAACAATGTTGTTTCAATTAAATAGAGGGCCACTAAGATATGAATAAAGAGGTCCTAAAATAGATGGGGTAACACTATGATGTGTGTTGGAAGGTTGAAAGGGGTTTATTCTAATAGTAGCCACATGATTACTGTTAATAAAACCTATAACATTATTATAATTATATGAGACATCATCGAAGCTAATTTGATTGGTTTGAGAATATTGACCTTGGTTGTGATTTCCTTGATTTTGATCCTAACTTTGATTCTAATTTTGATTGTTGAGTTGGCACTAGTAGTTAGAAATATGCTTCAAAAATGGATCTTTATAGATACCCATATTTTGATTGGAAGTAAAAGCAAGGTTATTGTTGACCAATTTTCATCCACAAGCCAAAATCGTTCACCTTCACCCCGTGCTTTCAAAGTGGTCATTTTTTCCTCTCGCATAGTTCAATGTCATGGTTCTCCATTTCAGTTCATCCTTCTTCAACTGCAGACAGGCTTGGTTCATTGGTTCAGCCATTGGTTCGTCGGCCTAGTCTGAGTTTAGATCCTAGTGGAGAAGTGGCATTTCAGATGAAGAGGACCCAAGTTCAATTAATTTTGGTTTGAAGTCCCAAATTTCAAATCATTCAATGAATTTAACTAATTCCTAAATTCCTTTAGGCATGGCTTAACACAAATGCAAAGGGCTAGGTCGCACAAACAAAAAATCAAGTGGCAAGTGGCGGTTAACATTTCCACGGACTTTTTGTCTGTAGGAAATGTCTATGAAATACAAAGGTAAAACGTGGAAGAATTTCTACGGACTTTTTATCTATGGGAAAACATCCACAGACAAAATTCCATGGAGCATACAAAGTCCGTGGGACTTTCAAAATCTCGATGCAAAACATTAAGACCTAGCAGACAGGCAAAAGCAAAATCGAGCCGTCAAGTTGATAAGGGAAGGGTGCCCACAAAGGAAAAAAGTAGGTTGTGAGAAGTTATGAAGGCCTAAAGCTAGCATGGATCCGACTGCTAACAAGACCCAAGCATGATGGCTCTGTGCATGTCAAGTTTGGTAGAATAGAAGATAGCCATTGTTTTAAAAAGCAAACGTGGAAAGTGTTGACTAGAAGGAGCCAAAATTGAAGTACCCTACTAGGAAGTTTGCCCCAAGGGCCAAGTAAACTAGATAAGACAAAATGGGAAAAGACAAAACAAGCATGGTTCCAGCAGGTCCCTTATAGAAGGATGATGTCAACTATAGTGCTTTCTTCTTCCCAATGGGACGTGACATGCCCACTTGCAAGCAAGGAGTGCCAGTGAGCCTCTTGTCTTTTTCCATATATGTTGCGAATTGGTTCACTTTGCAATTATCTTTTGATAATTTTACAAGATGCAACCCTGCTAAAATTTTCACCTAAATCAAATAAAGATAGTTTTTTACCTCTTCTTGGATGGATATTCTATGTATGTCTTGAGTGTTTGATTTGTGTTCAGTCATTATCTTTTGATGCTCTCATAGGTTTAGCACTAACACACCAATTATCCACAAGGCACCATTTTCTACAGCTAATAGGAGGAGAGCTCTATTTGGAAGTATAGAATAGAGGAAGTCATTTACAGTATGTATTTCATAGCATCTTGGTGAGTCCCTGTTCTTATGTTTTCATAAGAACCTCCCTGCCAATTTCCTACAGCCTAGTCTTTCTGCCAAGTCTGAGTGTATGTATGTATTTGTCTGATTCAAGAGTGGATGTGAGAAGGTCATTTCATTTTGGTGTATCACCTCCTTGAGTAGGTTTGTTTTCCTATACTCTCCTTTCCATTTTCATCTCCCCTTTATTATATAGTTGTCTATATATATACATACCTGTATTTTGCACTTGCTAGAATAACAATGATACATCAGTGGGAGCTAGCCCTTACCTAGAGACTCTCCCTTCTAGCTTCGCCAATCCCATAGGTGAGAGGGGATTTTCCATGTTGTGAGGAGAAGTTAGGAGTTTGACCTCCTTACCTTAGGTGAAATTTCCTATGTCAATCATTTTGGCACGCTCGGTGGGACACATAGTTTGACAATGCAGTAAGGTATCAGGATTGATGCTGGTCCTGTTACAGCAAATTGAGTATTTTCAGCATTTGGTGACTTTGAGTTAAATCCACTGGTTAAGTAGCCTGATGCCTTCAAAAATCATGTCTTGTATGTATACTTCTTTTGCACAAAATCATGGGTCTTATTTTCCTTCATGTGAATATGATCAGGCTCCAGATATTTATGCAATCCCCTCAAGTGGCTCTCTTAGTTGCCCTACAATGATAAGGGAAATGGCACTAGAATTTGAGAGGCAGACAATGGAAATCGATAGGTTGGAAGAGTAGTACAAATATCAGCAGGAGCTAATGTATAAAGAAGAGTGTTTGTTTAGGCAAGCACATGCCTTGCAATCCATGGAGGAAGAGGTAACAAAATGGAGAAATTCATCTATCCAAGGCAGTCAGCCCTGCATGCCCCTTCCTCATCTAAAAAAAGCCCCCTCTTTTACACCAAATCCTTTCTATCAGATTGCACTTGCTCACTCCAGCTCATCAAATATAGCTGCTCCCAATCCTGTGTGCCTAGCTTTCCAACACCAGATGACATCAGAATAGCCTCCCATGGAGATGAATCTTCTAAATTCCTCATATTGTGAATATCCCATTGAGAATAGTACCACCAGCAAGCATGTCCCTCTTCTAAAGACTCTTCCAGTGCATCAACAATCTTTCCCTTACATTCCTCAACCTCCCCAAGTTCTTCAACATGATGTGCAGATTTTGAGTTGGAGGAAAGAATGCCATGAACCATTACAAAGCTTTGAAGAGGATAATGCTGCTGACCTCCAAGAAAGACTCTTTCAAGACAACCTAGCCAAGTAAATTAAAGATTTAGAGGCTAAGATGAAGCTGCTTCTTGAAGGAGAGTTAAAATTTCCAAACCTTACAGAAGAGCCCTGGGACCTTGGAGAAAACAAAGTTGTTGCCTATTCACAGGAGTAAAATTCTAATTTAAAAATCCTAAATTGGGGGAAAACATTAGAATCATGGGGCAAAAAAGAAGAAGAGCAAGGTTTTTATCAAAGCCTTGAAGAAGCTAAAGCTGCGCCTGCTCATGATAATGTTGGAGACCTCCAGGAAAAGCTTTTCCAAGAAGATCTGGCCAGGAAAATAGCAGAGTTGGAATCCAAAGAGAAATTCCTCAGCCAATGTGTGATGGATGGTTCAAACCAAATAGCACATTCTATGTTTGAACACACCCCACCTACACATTTCTAAGAGAGTTATTAGGTCGTACCTGATATTGATGAATTTTTGATCAAATGGAAGGAGGAGAATCATTCGATTCTAGCTCAAGGACTGCCTCTTCTTCCACATGTTTTCTCCACTTCACCTCTTCTCAAGGAAGAACCTGTTTAGTAGGAGCGAGTGAGGAGTAGAATATCCAATCTACAATTCTTCAAGAGGCTTTCATGAGCAACAATGGAGAAGAAATCATCATTGATGCTCCTTGTGAAAACCTTATCAGTATTGGAGAAGATGCAGGTCTTGAATATATGCATATGTTCTAACAATTCAAGGAGGAACAAATGCATGGTAAGCTCTCTTCCCCTCTGTTTGATGAACTTCCTTGCTATTTTGATGAGGATGACTACACTGAGGAGCCTGAGAAAGAGGAGGATTAGGAGGATATTTCTGAAAATCTAGAAATTTTGATCAACAAAGAGGAAAAGGAGAGGTCTATCTTCTTGGAGTAATGCTTTGAAGAAGAGAGTTTTAAAGAAAGAAGTGATGTTATGTGGGATGAGAAATCCTTTTGTGAGTCCATTTTAGACATCACCATAGTCATCCTTCTTTAAGAAGGCCAAGAGGAAGAAGAGGACGAGTCTGACAAGATTTTCAACAAGGCAGAAGGAAATGAATCAGACCATGATATATTGCAGAAGGAAAGTGTAGATCAAAGGGCTTATGACAATGAGCCAGTAGCCATTGATTTCTTGGTGTGGAGCACCAATATCAGGGACCATCTTTTAATAGGCTTCTAAAGACAAATAGAGTATGTATACGTTGGAAGCATGTTTGAATCTTTACTCAGATACCAGCCACCTCAGGTGACAGGCAGGAGAAGTAGGTCACCAAATCTTCCTTTCATTTAGCTACTTCCCTACCACCATAAGTCTTCTTTCCAGGAAGGGGACTTAAGAAGTTTTCCCTTTGATCTAGGAGGGAGGTGAACATTCCTAGTTAGCTGTATATAGTAGTTTGTTTTTAGTTGTTTTTCTTGTTTTCCCTAAGTGCAGTTTGCACAGGTGGTGTTTTTTAGCCTTGTGTGTTTCCCTTCATGTGTGGGGTAAATCTGCGTGTTTGATTCTTGAATCTTTTGGGGTTATTGCCAACTTTCATTGTAGCTACATCTAACTCCATACCCAATGGAATGCAAGGCAACTAGGTTTTTAAGCATAGCAGGCATGCTTCCCCTGTGAGTCGCCAATCTGTTGACCAATTTTCATCCACAAGCCAAAATCGTTTGCCTTTACCCTATGCTTTCAAAGCAGTCATTTTTTCCTCTCACATAGTTTAATGTCATGGTCCTTTATTTCAGTTCATCCTTCTTCAACTTTAGACAGGCCTGGTTCATTGGTTCGGCCATTGGTTCGTCGACTTAGTCTGAGTTTAGATCCTAGTGGAGAGCTGGCATTTCAGATGAAGAGGACCCAAGTTCAATTCATTTTGGTTCGAAGTCCCAAAGTTCAAATTTTTCAATGAATTTAACTAATTCCTAAATTCCTTCAGGAATGGATTAGTGCAAATGCAAAGGGATGGGTCGCACAAACAAAAAAGCAAGTGGCAAGCGGCGGTTAACATTTCCGCAGACTTTTTGTCTACGGGAAATGTCTATGAAATACAAAGATAAAATGCAAAAGAATTTATGCAGACTTTTTGTTCGTAGGAAAACATCTGTGGAAAAAATTTCATGGAGCATACAAAGTCCGTAGGACTTTCAAAAGCCTGACGCAAAACATTAAGACCTAGCAGACAGGCAAAAGCAAAAGCGAGCCATCAAGTTAACAAGGGAAGGGTGCCCACAAAGGAAAAAAGTAGGCTGTGAGAAGTTATGAAGGCCTAAAGCCATCATAGATCTGACTACCAACAAGACCCAAGCAGGACGGCCATGTGGATGTCAAGTTTGGCAGAATAGAAGATAGCCATTGTTTTAAAAAGCAAACGTGGAAAGCGTTGACCAGAAGGAGCCAAAATTGAAGCGCCTTGCTAGGAATTTCACCCTAGGGGCCAATTAAATAAGATAAGACAAAATGGGAAAAGATAAAATATCAAGCATGGTTCTAGTAGGTCCCTTCTAGAAGGATGATGTCAACTATAGTGCTTTCTTCTTCCCAATGGGACGCGACATGTCCACTTGCAAGCAAGGAGTGCCAATGAGCCTCTTGTCTTTTTCCATATATGTTGTGAATTGGTTCATTTTGCAATTATCTTTTAACAATTTTACAAGGTACAGCCCTACTAAAATTTTCACCTGAATCAAATAAAGATAGTTTTTTACCTCTTCTTGGATGGATATTGTGTGTATGTCCTGAGTGTTTGATTTGTGTTCAGTCATTGTCTTTTGATGCTCTCACAAGTTCAGCACCAACACACCAATTATCCACAAGGTGCCATTTTTTGTAGCTGACAGGAGGAGAGCTCTATTTGGAAGTATAGAATAGAGGAAGTCATTTACAGTATGTATTTCATAGCATCTTAGTGAGTCCCTGTTCCTGTGTTTTCATAAGAACCTCCCTGCCAATTTCCTGCAGCCTGGCCTTTTTGCCAAGTCTGAGTGTATGTATGTATTTATCTGATTCAAGAGTGGATGTGAGAACGTCATTTCATTTTGGTGTATCACCTCCTTGAGTAGGTTTGTTTTCCTGTACTCTCCTTTCCCTTTTCATCCCCCCTTATTATATAGTTGTCTATATATATACATACCTATATTTTTCACTTGCTAGAACAACAATGATACATCAGAGGGAGCTACCCCTTACCTAGAGACTCTCCCCTCTAGCTTCACCAGTCCCACAGGTAAGAGCGGAGTTTCCATGTTGTGAGGAGAAGGCAGGAGTTCAACCTCCTTGCCCCGAGTGCAATTTCTTGCGTCAACAGTTATCCAACACAATGTCACCATGATTAAGCATATCTTGGATAAAGTGAATTAATTACATGCACATTTTAATTACATGACCTTTGACATGATGGTAATCAAAATATTCATTATCTCTATATCATGTGGGATTTAGTTGGTCTGCTGGAAAAGGTTTCATATTTGGCTAAATGACCATGTTAGCCAAAACTAATTTTTGGAATACTACCTCAATAGGTTCTCCAAGGTCATTGAAGAATATTTTTTGATATTAATTCCTTCTTGGAGGAAGTATTTTAAAAGTAATGGATGGAGTGGATGGAGTGTTTTGGATAGGTGGCATTTACACCATATTCACATGTCTTGATTTTATTACTCCATTACCTACAACACTTTTGTTCCTATGAAGTAGTATGGGATTTTTTGAAGTATTTTCATGTATTTATGATAGAACTTAATCTTGTGCCAAACTTTGAGAATAAATATTAAATAGGCCTTTGTCTATAAGTTCCTTTTTAATTTTCACCCCTTTATCTATAATAACCTCAAATGTATCATCACAGTGGAGTCTCAAGCTATGATCCACTTCTGAATTGAGATTGGAAGTGAATATATTGGCTATTTTTTTAACCATAATATTGTGTGTAAAGTAGCTAGCCAAAATTTTCTACCATTTTAAGTAAGCTTAAAAACTTTCCCCACCACATTGTTTAGCATTTCATAAGCCAACCATGATTAACTCATATTTTATGTTGTAGGAGAAGTGCTTTACAAATTTATTAGACAAGTCATCAGATCTACTAAAATATCCCTTTGGTAAGTGTATAAACTACTCTAAGTATTTTCCACCTAAACTGCATGGAAATAATTGAAGTACATAAATGTTTCTATAGTCTAATTCTTGACATGCCACATATAATTCCTTCAGGAGATCTCTAGGATCACCCTTGCCCTTGTATTTTTTGAATTTAGGATCTTTAAAGTGAGACTGGAAATGTATTTTAAGAAAAATCATGTTAAATACATATGGGAATATTTCATAAAATTTATACTTTCTACCTTGATTTCTTGCTTGGAGTCCTAGAACAATGTCCTTTATCTCTTGAAATTGTTGGAGAAAGAGAGTATTTTGGGATTGAAGAAGAATATTTTGTTAAAGGTTTAAAGTGGGACAAAATTTATTTAGATAAATAGGTGGATTAGGATTTAAGTATTCTAGAATGGGTACCCTTTGGGCTAAGTTATTAGGGTTTTTCACCCTACTAAAATTATACTATTGA
Organism: Torreya grandis; assembly: GCA_037957365.1. Taxonomy (NCBI): domain Eukaryota; kingdom Viridiplantae; phylum Streptophyta; class Pinopsida; order Cupressales; family Taxaceae; genus Torreya; species Torreya grandis. The sequence continues at coordinate 448,947 of JARHVA010006422.1, forward strand.
TAGGGTACTTGTTACTGACTAGTACTAGGAAGTGGGTTAGCAACACTTTGTTGAATTAGAGGAATATGTTGTTGATATGAGATAATTTATTACTAAAATATAATAAAATATCACAAAGGTACTTGTTGTTAAAAAGTGGTAATTTGTTGTTGATTAGAGGGAAATTATTGTTGATTAGAGGGGATGGATTATGGATTAATAGGGATTTATTGGGGATTGATCACAACTTGTTATGGTACATGTGTAACTTATTGTTTTAGATTGATCAATATTTACTATTGTAGTATTTTATAATGGATTTATTATGAACTAGAATCAATTGGTTAGGAGTTCAAAGGAACTTGTCGTGAACAATAAGAGATTTGTTTCAAAACTAGAACAAATTTGTTAGGAATTGGAAGTAATTGGTAGGGAGTTCAAAGGAATTTGTTGTGAACTACAAGAAATTTATTATGAACTAGAATTAATTAGTAGGCAGTTATAAATAACTTGTTGTGAACTAGAATAATTTTTTTGTGAACTAGAAGAAGTTTGTTACAAACTAGAAGAAATTAATTGGGAACTAGGAAGGACTTGGTGTGGATTAGGAAACATTTGTAGTGGATTAATATTAACTTGTAGAAATGGAACCATTAGAGGTGTTTTTTAAAGTGTTGTTAATAGATATGTAATTTATGTCGAATTAACCAAATAATTTTTTTTTGTTTATCAATGGGCATATTTTTATCCACAAGTGGTGAGGGTTTAGAGAAGCAGTAGCTCTAGAGGTAGCCAAAGAAGCCAAAAACTAACTAGTTTATTATACTTTTGCAATAATGAGTTTGTTATTTTAGGTAGGTTATATAAATTACTCTTAACTCTATTTGGTGATTCCAAAATTTGACTATATTTTTTTACAAGGGATTGTTTATGAGTGATAGTTGACTCTAGATCTATCTCCTTTATTCAAACATGGTTACACACCTTCTATTATGAGTGGTATATTATTGTGTTCAATTTGACACACCTCTTCCTCTTGGTTTTATTGATCTTAAGACCATTCATCATCTAGAGCATGCCTGTAAGAATCCTTAATTCATGTATATCTAGGAATGTTTGAATTACTTGACTTAAAATAGAAGGCTTGAATTGATTTTATTTGAATGTGTGTAAAACTTTACTTATAATTCAAAGTCAACTGTTAGATTTTATAAATGCTTTGAATATAAGGTGTATCTTGATATGTTTTAGGAATACTTCATGGTCAAGCTAGAAATTTCAATTTAAACTTGCCAAAATAGATGTCAAAGTAGAATGATTAAATGTGAATCATCTTCCTAAAATTGTAGCCAAATGTTTAAAGGATCAAGGATGATTTTTGAATGTCCCTTGACCAAATTTCACCTTAAAATCTTAAATAATATTTAATTATGACCTAACCATTCACTTTGACTTAAATTTTGACTTCAAAGTTGACTTGATTGGAAAGTTGACCTTAGTTGACTTTTGAAAGTTGACTTGGCTTGAATTTTTAAGTCAATTTCATTTGAATTTTGAAAGTTAACTTCATTTGAATTTTGAATCTAGAATGAGATTTTTGGTTTGAAATAAACATGATTTGGATTTAAATAAGAATTAGACTTTTAGTTAAAATAAATAAGATTTAGATTTAAATGAGAATTGAAATTTTTGTTCAAATGAAATTGATTTAGATTTTGTGTGAAATGTACAGTAAAATAATATAACAGAAACAAAATACCATTTCAATTATAGGTAGTTTAATGCTTAGGATGGGACAAAGATGACCCCAAAACTAGGTAGAGTAACACCTTATCTTTATGATTTTATAATGATAATGTTTAGACTTTGGATATTTCTATTTTTTTGATGTATAATGTGTCACACAAAATAAGTATAAGACAATAAATAATCAATAATATGCATTTAAAATAAACCCTATTTTTAGTGGAAGAATGGGTGTGCAAATGAAGTGCAGACCATGTAACTACCTTTCTTGAAGTGGTGATATATTAATTTCACATAACCCTTACTTCAATTAGTACATCATGAAATATTGATGGAAGTTGGTTTCCCTTGCACTCCAAATGGTTTATGGCTGAAGGTTTTAATCTAAAATTTTAACCTGGATTTTATAAATGGTCCCTAATATTCTTTGCAGTATGTGGGGCTTAAAATCCATTAAATAAGAATAAATAATGGTAAATTCATAATATATTCTAGCCCCTCCATGACCATTTCAATTGTAAAGGTCTTAGTAAAGTGATACCAAAAATTTAGACTCTAAGGGTGATGTTTGATAACATAGTGTTAGGGATACACCCCTTAATATCACAAAACCCCTTATGGAATTTTGATATGCTCTTAGAGAAAATTTCCATAAATTTATATCCCTAATTGTATTTATAGTTTGTTAAATATGTTGGGAGATGAAAGCTTAGTTAGTGCACCCTATGAACTCATAAGAAGGAAATGAAATCCACCCTACACAGTCAATAAATAAGAAAATGGACAACAATAATCTATGTTTTTTGTCACCCAAGCTCCCTCAAGGGGGAAATGAGATATCATATGCATGATATATTATTCACAAAAAAAAATCAAGCATGTAATCAATGAAATTAAGTTTTTTAAAACACCAAAGGCAAGTGTTAGTTATTTTTAATTACACAAAAGAAGTGTTTAAAAAGTGTTTTCTTGAATAGAAATGATGGATTTGTCAAGTGGATATAAAATAAACAAACTAAGGTTTTTAATTGTGGTATTTATCAAGAAAAGGAGGTTTAAAATTTATTTTTTATCTCATAATAAAATCACACAAAGTAATCCCACTATTTAGCAAGGCAATCATGCCATTCTGTAATCAAAAGAAATAAATAAAACACTAGTGATTCACTTATTAACATGGCAATACCATCAATTTACAAATTGATATCATCATTAAATATGATCTTCCTACCATTTTCAAATTTGATACATAGAATAAAACATAAATTGTTACCTTCATAATCCCATCATTTCCTAAGTCAATCTCATTGATATGCAGGTTGAGTTTGTTGTTTCATACATTGAAAATGGAATTTATAAGTTGTACCCACTATTAGTGCTTTCAGTATCTTCATTTTATATTTGGTATGGATTCAAGTGTTTTCAATGATTCAAAATGCATTCCTACCAATATGCAGTGTGTTCCCATTATTTTCTTGAAAAACATAATGAGATAAAAACATGGGAGAAGCAATATCACCATTAAATAGAGTGATACTTTAGATTACATGAAATTAATCTGATGATACATAGTGCATTCTTGTTGATATGTAGGTGACATAAAAATGGAAAATTTATAAGAAAAGAATGGAAATTAAGCTCAAAATTGATCTAATTTCATAATTAGAGGATGACAAAATGTTCTAAAAAGGATTATGGGGTGTGTGGTCCCACCAGGCATGCCATATGTAAATACATGAGTAAAATGGACTTATTTTTTTCATTATTATGAAATATATATTTAATGCATATAAACCTAAAACCCAAGCGCATGTCTTTGGATTGGGCCAGGAAAAGGAAGGGATAAACTATCACAAAGAAGATAAATAATATAATTTACCTTCCTTTAGATCTCTCTATTTTATTTGTATAGAGGTTTTTTTGGCCCAAATGTAGAGCATGGATTCTTAGTCAATGTCAAAATGTCATTTCTATGGCATCTACCCTTGTACTATTCATTTTTTGATTAAGCAATGAAAGAAAGGGTGAAACTTTTGTTAGATTTTGGTAGAGTAAGTTTTTACAAAAAAGCTTGATAAGAGTAGCATGTAACCCCTATATTTATAGATTTTTAAAAATTATTTCAACCTTTGGATAAAAATCTAGATGTTTTATTTAGGTTCAATCTTATTTACCATTCAGTCCAATTTATATGGTAAATACAGTTAATATTTGGGATAGAGTTTGCATTAATTGAGCATGGGTTGCATTTCTGATATTTATTTGTATTTATGTTGATATTTTACAAATTTTAACAACTTGGGTTGTGATTTCATGATGAGGATATTTTTTTAATTTATTGAATTTCCATAATTATAAATCTAGCCAATTCCCAAGGATTTTATGTTTATCCATTTCATTTGATTTTATTATCTAATTAATCCTTTGTTGAGTTGTGGAGCTAAAAGCTTCACTAATGAGCTAATGTGGAGGTTGTTGGGCTTACACAGTAACCACATCGGTTAGAACCAATTGACATCAGTTAGGGGTCGATCGGCATCGATCAGAATCGGTCAGAACCAATTGACATCAGTTAGGGGTCGGCCAACATCGGTCATCTTCAGACTGACACCAACTTTTGTGCATTTCCAAGCGTTTCCAGAATTGCTATTTTTAGGAGAATAGTTAGTTTGCATGTAAAGACTAATATTAGTCTTGAGTCTATTTTTCTAATTATTGTTTGCTTTTAATTCTATTTAAGAGACCCATGGGGCAGTATTGTAATTGAGGAGGGGAACAATTCAGTAATTGAATTGATTGTAATTGATTGAGAGAGAGAGAGAGAACTCTTGAGGGAGAATTAGTGTACATCTGAGAGGTGTGAGGAGAAAGAGATTTCTTCATTGTATTTCCTTCTGGAAGAGTTTGATACAAATTGGTTGTTTCTCATATCTCTTATTATTTGTTGTTTCTGATTTCTAGTTACTTATTACTTCTGGTTTCAATTCCATGTTTAGTTGCTTATACAAAAGTAATCAATTATACTCTAAGATCCTGACAACTAGTATCAAAGCTCTAAACACTAACAACTGGTATCAGAGCTCTAAACACTAAGAAGTGGTATCAGAGCATGTTAGTGTTTGTTGATTACAGAACTCACTCACAGGGGTTTTTGATTGAGTGGGAGCAAAGCAATGGCAGAAGAAAGTAAACTAAGAATGGAGAAATTCAATGGCAAGAATTATCAATTATGGAGGATGTAGATTAAATATTATCTGTATCAAAAAGATCTCTATTTATCGTTGGGTGGGGTTTCAATGAAACCCATAGATATGGAAGATGAAGAATGGAATATTCTTGATAGAAAGGCTCTTGGATCTATAAGGTTGAGCCTAGCAGCTTTTGTGTTTTCCAACTTATTATAGGCAAAGACAACAGTAGAGTTAATGGATACTTTGGCAAATTTATATGAAAAACCCTCAGCTTTGAATAAGGTATATCTTATGAAGCAATTATTTAATTTGCAAATGCAGGAAGGTGGATTTGTATCTAGTCATCTTAATGATTTCCATGCAATAGTAAATTAGTTAAATTCAATCAAAATAGTTTTTGATGATGAAATTAAGGCTCTCTTAATCTTATGCTCTTTACCTAAAAGTTAGCATAGTTTGGTAATGGCAGTTAGTAATACTGCATCTACTTCAAATATCTTGAAAGTTGATGATTTTGTTAGTGTAATCTTGAATGAAGAAATTCGTAGGAAAAGCACAAGGGAAACATCAAGTAATGTTTTAAGTGTTGAAAGCAGGGGAAAGCAAAGAGAGAAGGGAAAGCAAGGGAAATCAAGGTCAAAGATGGGAAGTAAATCCAAATCCAAAAATGGAAGAATAACCTGCTAGAATTGCGAAAAGAAAGGGCATGCAAAGAAAGATTGTTGGTTGAAGGATAACAAAGAAAATCAGCATGAAGGTAATAAAGAAATAAAAGTTGCAGGTATTGTCGCATAGGATGCTCTTATATTTTCTTTGGATAATAAAGTATAATCATGGGTTTTAGATTCTGGTGCCTCTTTCCATGCAAACCCAAATAGAGAATTTTTCAATGATTATGTCCATGGAGATTTTGGAAAAGTTTATTTAGGGGATGATGAGCCTTGTAAAATTGTTGGCAAAGGAAAAGTGTAGCTGAAATTGTAGAACGGCAACACATGGGTGTTGAAGGATGTCATGCATGTACCCATCGTGAAGAGGAACCTAATTTTTGTAGGAAAGTTGGGTGATGAGGGTTGCACAGTAACTCTCACAGCTAAATCTTGGAAAGTTTTCAAGGGTGCACTTGTATTAGCAAGAGGTAAGAGAGTAGGTACACTTTATCTATCTACTTATATTACTAATTATTCTCCTTCTATTTTATCTACTTCAGATGTAGATGCAAAGTTGTGGCACTGTAGGCTTGGTCACATGAGTGAGAAGGGAATGAATGGTCTTAAGTCAAAAGGTAAGATTTTAGATTTGAAAAGCATAGATCTAGATTTCTGTGAGCATCGTATTTTTGGGAAATAGAAGAAAGTGAGGTTTCTCAAAATTGGGTCAATAAAGAAGAAGCACAAGTTGGAGCTTGTTCACACAGACGTGTGGGGACCAACTCAGGTAGCTTCTATTAGAGGATCATAGTATTATATTTCTTTCATTGATGATGCTACAAGAAAGGTATGGGTTTATTGCATAAAGAGGAAATCTGATGTTTTTGACACATTTAAGAAATGGAAAGTTTTGGTTGAGAATGAAATAAGTTTGAGATTGAAGTGCCTTAGATCTGACAATGGTGGTGAGTATTACAACAATAAATTCAACAGTTACTATTCTATGATTGGAATACATAGGGAAAGGATGTTTCCAAGGATACCTCAGCAAAATGGAGTTATTGAAAGGATGAATAGAACAATAATGGAGCGTGCACGGAGTATGAGGTTGCATGCTAGTTTGCCCTTATAGTTTTGGATAGAATCTATAGATAATGTGGTTTACCTGATTAACAGAGGACCTTCTACTACACTGGATGGTAGAATTCTAGAAGAGGCTTGGACAGGTAAAAAGGTAGATCTTTCATTTCTTATAGATTTTGGTTCTAAAGCTTTTGGGCACATTGATAAAGAAAATAGAAAGAAGCTGGATGCTAAATCTATGCGGTGCATTTTCATTGGTTATGGTTTTAGAGATTTCAGATTTCGATTGTGGAATTTAGAAACTAACAAAATTATTAGAAGCCATGATGTAGTTTTCAATGACAAGGTGATGTACAGTCATCAACTCAAGAGGCTAAATAATTTTGAGCAGGGCAATCTTGATTTGGAAGAGGTTATGATCTAAAATGAGCTCATGGGTGAAATTCATCACTCACAAAAAAACACAGAGACCGACGTCAATCAGGTGGAAACCAACATCGATTAGGTGGAAATTGGAATTGATCAAGTGGAATCGACATCGATCGGGTGCAGACCGACATCGGTCAAAGATGACCAGGATCAGTCACTATTAAAAGAAAATTTGGGTAGACAGCAAGCTATAAATGAGTCTCAAACACCCATAAGGAGGTCTAAAAGGGTAAGTAAACCTCCAATTCATTATTCCCCTTCTTTATACTACTTGTTTCTCATTGATGGTGGAGAACCAGAAAGTTTTGATGAGGCAATGCAGGTAGAATCTAGGAAATAGTGGGAGCATGGCATGAATGAGGGAATTGATTCCTTGGAAGAGAACCATATGTGGGATTTGGTTGAGTTGCCAGCTAGAAAAAAAGCACTAAAAAACAAATGGGTATATAGGTTAAAGGAAAAAGAGAATGGACAAATGAGACATAAGGCCAGGTTGGTAGTAAATGGATTTGCACAGAAACTAGGTATTGATTTTTGTGAAATTTTGTCTCCTATAGTAAAGATGACTTCTATTCAGACTATATTGTCTTTAGTTGCTATTGAGGATTTGCATCTTGAGCAGCTTGATGTTAAGACAGCATTTCTTCATGGAGATTTGGATGAAGAGATATATATGGATCAGCTGGAAGGTTTTGAGGTCAAAGGTAAGGAGAAACTTATGTGCAGGTTAAAGAAAAGCTTATATGGTCTTAAGCAAAGCTCCAAGATAATGGTATTTGAGGTTTGACATGTTTATGACAGAGCATGGCTTTAGTAAATGTCAATCTGACCATTGTGTTTATTTTAATAGATTGGATAATGGTAGTTATATTATCTTGTTACTATATGTAGATGATATTCTTGTTGCAAGTTCACACATGTAAGAAATTACTGAGCTTAAGGTAAAATTAGCTCACACATTTGCCATGAAAGATTTAGGAGTAGCAAAGAAAATTCTTGGCATGAGTATTAAGAAAGACAAGAAAAATCATAGTTTGATTTTGTCTCAAGAGGATTATGTGAATAAGGTGTTGGAGAGGTTCAATATGTAGGATATAAAATCGGTAAGCACACCTATGGCTAGACACTTCAATTTGATCAAAGAAAAGTGTCCTAAATCACATGATGAAATTGAGTACATGAGTAGAGTTCCATATGCTTCAGTAGTTGGGAGCTTGATGTATGTAATGGTATGTACTAGACCAGATATTGCCTAAACAATGGGAGTTGTTAGCAAGTTTATGGCCAATCTAGGAAATGAACATTGGAAAGCAATTCAGTGGATTCTCAGATATCTGAGAGGGACCAACAGTAGGCATTTATGCTATGGAGGGTCAAACACTTCTCTACATGGGTATGTAGATTTGGATATGGTAGGTGATTTGGATGGTAGGAGAAGCACCATAGGATATGTGTTCATTGTTGTTGGAATGGTGGTTAGCTGTATTTCAAAGTTGCAGAAGGTTGTTGCCTTGTCTACTACAGAGGCAGAATACATTTCAGTCATAGAGGCTAGCAAGGAAATGATTTGGATGACTCGGTTCATGGAAGAGTTGGGAAAGGAGCAAGAGAGTTGTAGATTGTACAGTGATAGTCAAAGTGCAATTCATTTGGCAAAGAATTCAACATTTCATTCAAGAACCAAACATATAAAGCTTAGGTACCACTTCATTAGACAGGTATTGGAGGATGGACAGTTGAAGCTGGAAAAGATCCATACAGATGAGAACCCTGCTGATATGTTAACAAAGTTGGTAACAAAGGAGAAGTTGAATCTTCATTCAACTTTTGTTGGTCATCAAGATTGAACTTGAAGAGGGAGAAACAAGCCAGAGATGTTTAGAGGATGTTGTTATACAGGTACAGGTGCAGTTATTTATCTCCAAGTGGGAGATTGTTGAGTTGTGGAGCTAAAAGCTTCACTAATGAGCTAATGTGGAGGTTGTTGGGCTTACACAGTAACTGACATCAGTCAAAACCAATCGACATCAGTTAGGGGTCAACCAGCATCGATTGAAATTGGTCAAAACCAACTGACATCAGTTAGGGGTCGGCTGGCATTGGTCATCTTCAGACTGACACTGACTTTTGTGCATTTCCAAGCGTTTCTAGAATTGTTATTTTTAGGAGAACAGTTAGTTTGCATGTAAAGACTAAAATTAGTCTTGAGTCTATTTTTCTAATTATTGTTTGCTTTCAATTATATTTAAGAGACCCATGGGGCAGTATTGTAACTGAGGGGGGGAACAATTTAGTAATTGAATTGATTGTAATTGATTGAGAGAGAGAGAGAGAGAGAACTCTTGAGGGTGAATTACTGTACACCTGAGAGGTGTGAGGAGAAAGAGATTTCTTCATTGTATTTCTTTCTGGAAGAGTTTAATACAAACTGGTTATTTCTTGTATCTCTTATTATTTGATATTTCTAATTTCTAGTTACTTATTACTTCTGGTTTCAATTTCGTGTTTAGTTGCTTATACAAAAGTAATCAATTGTACTCTAAGATCCTGACATCCTTATTAGTTTTTGTGTATTCAATGCAATATCAAAATTTTAGTAATTATTCCATTTAAATGTGAATTTAAAAGTATCAATTTGGATCAAGATGATTTAGATGAATATGATGATTTTACATAGTTCTTTACCCAAATCAGGGATGCCCCAATGTGTTTCAGAATATACACATCAAGTGTGTAGATGAATTTGAGTGTTTTAGTGATTTTTGACCTAGTTTATGCATTATTGCATAAATTCATTTTGATTTGAAATTTTTACATGGAAGTGATGAAAGTGGAGTGTCTAGAGGTATATCTACAATATCAAACCTTGTTCATTCCTCATCTAACAAACAACTAGAAATCACATACAACTCACAAGGCAATATACCAAGAATCACTCAATCAAGCATTCAAGTGAGCAAATTTTCCCTACTCATCCCTATTTCCATATCACTCATAAGAGAATTATTTTTTTATATCTAAGTATTCAAAGAGAAAACCATGATCCATATTTACCAAGTTACAAGCTATGTCATTTCATGTCTTTACTTATCACACATTTCATCCTTATGCATAGATAAGCCGATATATAGGGGAAATTTACATAAATATGAGACCATATTTAGAGTATTATATATGTATGTAGTTCCCATTGATATGGGGGTCCTTGGGGTAGCTCGACACTATGATCCCACTAACCCATTTTTTTCATAGTCACTGCAAGCATGAAGAGCTAGGATTTGATCATTTGATAAAGAGAAAAATCTTATGTGTGTGATCTAAATACATCAGAATAAAGGCAATATAAAACTCAGAAGACTCTAATTAGTCACATCTTGATCTATTCAATATTATGTATAAGACACCTGTAGTAGGGTTAGACATCTAATTCGATGTAACTGTCCAAATCTGATACAAGTTTTTAAGGCCACAAAAAATATGATGAGAATCTGATGACTATTTTAGGATCATCATCCAATCCAATTATATCCTATTCTAGATTAGACATGTATGTGCATAGTAAACCAACTAAGTATCATTTATTTCTAATTCAACACCATATCTATCAATAGTGTACTTAACTATTTTTATCAATCTTAATTATATAACTTTAGACTACTATTTTTTTGAGTTTTTTATTAAATTTTCCTAATCATTAGGATAGTTCACCACCCTTATGTAAAATCTAATATAATCCCCTCAACCCTAGATACCCCCACATATCTAAATTTTAGGGTTAGACAATTTTAAGGTGATTAAAAATTGGTCAAAAGGTAATCTCAAAGTAAATCCATAAAATTTGTGTAAAACAAAGAAGTTAGAAAAATAACTAAAATATAAAGCTTAATTTTGTTAGTGACGAAGATTATATGGCTTGATTTTCATAATTACCAATATCATACAATTCAATTTGGTAATAGGGTTTGATTTTGGTACAAAATTTTGATTTTGTTCATACAGTGTTAGATCATACTAAAATATTTCAGACACCTTTTTTGTGTCTTATAATCAAAAACCTCTCTCTATAGAAGCCTAATTATTGGTATAATTCATGTATTTGTGTTTATTTTATAATTATTTTATACATTTGGATCATTATATCATAGTAGGATTTCCTTAGCTTAATTTCCCATCACATTAGACCCCACATAGTTTTTATTATCATCATTTACTTAAGAACATGTCAAGATCTGTGATTTGTTTACCTTTGGATACTTAATATCACTCAGACATACCTATTTATCTCCTTTTTATTGATCCTTATTACACCTTGATAGAAAATAGAGCATTTTGAAAATAGTCTGACCACTATCATGCCATGAAATTTTGTAAATTTTGATTATAGGTCCTTTATTCCATCTTTCCATGTGTAGGTAGTATTTTTTAAGAAAAAAAATACAAACATGAAGACATAATATAGAGGCATTATACATTTCTAGCATCAGATATGATGATAGGTTGACAAAACATAGATATTACACTTCTAGACTATGTGGCATTGTATGATAGTTCATAACACCTTGAGGATGACTATTTGAAGAAGAGGCATGTCCTATAGACATGACCATTAGTTATATATATGTATTAATTTGGTATTTATAGTTGAGTATTGTAATATGAAAAATATGAGATAATATGGTATGATAGCTTGTGATATGAGACAAGAGATAAGAAAATTAATAGAATAAAGAGATAATATAAGAGAGGAAGTAGAGGTATAGATATAAATATTATATACAACATTGTAATAACTTTATCAATATATGAATAAATGATATATTTTAGGAAATATACAAGTTATGTGTATGTATTAATTAAATTCATAAAGTAGAGTTTCATTTCAATTCAAATTTTTGAATACTCTAAATAAGTAATATAATTAGTTCTCACCAATACTCACCCCTACGTAACACCCACTCTAACTAAACTATTAATGACCATGTTTCCTTGTGCCTTGTTTTTTGGCTTTCCCATTTTCCTATTTTTAGCTTGCATGTAAATTTGTCCTAATTTTAATTTAATACAAACACATGTACCCTAATGCATTTCATAAAGTCATAAGTGTAGACACTCAATTCTCACCATTCTCATGTTGATTACAATTAGAACAATTTATAGTAATAACACATGAATCACCAAAACACACAAATTCTTATATGAACTTGACATACAATTTTTTGAAATGTATTGGGGCATCCCTAACTAGGAAAACACACCATACACAACTATCAACTTCAATTAATTCATCCTGAGTCAAATTTTAACTATACAAGGGATGTTTCATAATTTTTTTTATTAAATGGTTATTTACCTTTCAAAATTCATACCACTTTTCTTTAAGTTAATTAAACTTGTTTAATAGTTTTTTGGAATTTCCTATTTTCTAAATTCATTAATTGGATTTATTCCTCAAATCTCATGACAAGTGGGCAATTGGATCATGACATCACAACAAATATCAGGAATGATAACATTATGATAACATCATCAAAAAATTGTCAAGTACTAAGAAATGAATGCAAACAAATATCTAATTTGTGCAAGTCATGCTTAATAAATTCAATATTAATTACAAAATTAATGGCATTTGGCCTCCAAAATTAAACCAATCTTTGGCCACACATCTTGATCTTGAGATGGATGCTCAATATATTTTCAACTAGACTATAAATACATGGGCCTCTGTAGACAACTATCAAGATTATTAGTGCAAAGACAATGTATAATTCAACCTAGAAGATTTAACCTTTATTCTAAATTACATCAAGAAAGAACCTTACCAAGTTAGTGTTTGAAGAGAATATCATGGTTATTCCTCCATGATATTGATAGAAACCTTCAATGCTAAATCTAGGCATAAACACGTTTGTTTATTAGTCTTAAAGGAAAGTCACATTAAGAAGGTATTGCTTATCATGCTTTATTTTTTGTTTCTTGTTTTCATTAACCTAGCCCACATGAGGGAGTAAGCTTTAAGTGTTATGTTTTGTGATTTTGTTTGTATTTGAATACTAACATAGAAACTAACCCTTCTTGTAATATTTTTCTACATAATAGCACACCCAATAGGACTGTGCACCCCATAAATACATATAAGGCCTCCTAAATCCTTATAATGATGAAATTGGACCAATTTTTATCCTTGATATCTTTATTTTTCCTCTTTTTTTATATTTTTCCATCCCTTGAACATTGGCAAGGTTGCATTGCATATCAGTGAGATCATTTGTGTAAGCAATGAGATCAACCTATGTATTGGTAGTTTTTGGTTCCTTATTCTTTGTGTTTTTAGGAAAATGGAAACATTACAATGAAAATGGTGAGATTTACCTATTAAATGGTGGTTTTGCTTCTAATTTGTTCATTTCCATTTTTTTTTTAAATGGCAAAGTTGCTAAGTAAATGATGAAGTTGCTCTGTGTATACACCCTAAATTGGTCAATCAACCACACATATCGTGTCTTTTCATATTCCTTTCATAGGATACTCAAACTGGAGAATATGATCTTTATTCATATTTGGCCATGTCTTTTGTTTTATTTATTTTGGTATTGTTCTATACTTAAGTGGCCTTTTTGCATATTCTCATTCTTCATGAGCCTTTCAAACAGTCATTCCACCTTAGCCAACTCAGGTTTTTTATCCTCTTTCCATCCCCATAGTTTTTGGGACTGTAGGATAGGAGCATTGGGGTTGGATTTAGCACCAATGCCACTAGTGTTCATTTCAAGCACTCTTATCCAAAGCCATTTTTGCCTCCAATGGTCAGTTTCTTTTGCTAGTTGAGTCTTACCCCTTTTCTTAGCTTCATCCTTAATTTTTTCCATGTTTTCCAAATGCAAATAAAGCTCCTAAATTTGAAATAAAGAGTATCCTATATAAAGGACTTCAAAAGGCATTTTATATCTAGCACTTACTATTTTGACATATTAAACATAATAAAAAATAGTAAATAGTATAACTTAGCATTCTGCATAACACATAGACTTGCATGCTTGATCAAGAAAGGGTCTAGGAAAAAGTAATTCTTGCATATATCATGCACATTGATTATGCATGTTCCTTAAGGGAGAACTGCATTTCATCTGAGACCCTAGCATTAAGGTTAATATAAGTAATGATCAAGATAGTAGGGGTTCTAGATCATGTGATCATTCTTCCCTTAACCTAATTTTTTCTCCTTATAATTTTGATACATTTGTTGTTTACATGTGTGTAGATAAATACAGGGTTTTAGAGATTAAAATGGACCTAAAATGAGCTCTATTGACTTTTAGCCTTTGAAATTTGGTACACAGGCTTATACTAACCTAGCGAACAAAAACACATAAAGCCTAGATCCTTAGGATAATAGCAGTAGAGGTGTACTATAGCATCAATGCCACTCCTATCTAGTTCTAGTGCTCTTATCCAATCAAAAAATAAAGTCTAGATCTAGATTCCAAATAGTGTCCCAGTCTTACATCTTAATTTTTATCTCTTGAATCATCTATTTTAGCCTATTTTTAGATAAGTTTATCTCTCTTCCTCATGTAATTTACTTCATAAAAATCTATATTTTACTTTCTTAAACTAAAAAAATTCTATACTCTAGACCCCATATTATTGAGGAATTAAACACTAGATTCCCAAAAATAATAAAACATTTGGTGAACCCAACTTACTTCAAACAAATCTAAAAACCTTAAGTACCCTTGGGGTTTCTCCTTCAAATTTTTGTGCAAAAATTGAAATTGAAATTTTTGATTTTTGCATTAAATTTTGTGCATTTATTCTATTCAAATTTATTTTAGAATTTAAATTATTGGCATAATTTTCAAAAAATTTAAAACCCTAGCTCAAAACCCTAGATTTCCAAACTAGGTTTCTTAAACCCTAATCCTACTTTCCTTGCAAATTTTAGAACAATATTTTGGAATTTTTTAAAGTTGTTTACTTTGTCAAAAATAATTTCAAATTTTCAAAATTGGTAGTTTTCTTGTGCAAAAATTTAAATTCAATTTTTTTATTTTTTGTATAAATTCTGTGCACTTATTCTATTTAAATTTATTCTTAAAAATTAAATTATTGGCATAATTTTTAAAAATTCTAAAACCCTAGCTCAAAACCCTAGATTTCCAAACTAGGTCCTCAAACCCCAAGTTTTCTTCCCTTACAATTTTTAGAAAAATACTTTGAAAATTTTGCAAATTATTTAAATTACCAAAAATATTTTCAAAATCTCTATGGTCATAGTTATTTTTTCATTTATTTTCTTAATAGTAATTTTTAATATTCTTTTTGGTGAAAGAAATAAAATAGCCACTAAGGCATTTCTTCCCTCTCATCCCATAGATCAATTTTTAAAATTTTCTCATAATTATTATAGTGAATGGATAAATTTTCAAAATTACACATTAGCTAAAAATGTGGGAAATGATTTTATTTACAATGAAGATAATTACTATCGTTGTAATCAGGAATATGATGATATATGTGAAATTGATAGTGAAACACAAATAAATGCATCTTCTTCTCTCAAACATATCTCTTTCATTCCTTCTTCTAAAGAAAATAATTTTGATAAATGGGAAAGATACCTTTCACCTCATTCTCCTATGCATAATGCACCAAATGAACAAATTAGTCATGCACTTCTAAGTGAACCTCTTATTAGTGATAATTTGCTTCAATGTGAACCTATTCTCTCTCTCTTTCACTACTTCTATGTTCAAATCACAACAATATAAACATAATAGAATCAAATTGTCAATGCATAGTTCAAAGGATACATCTCGTGTTCTTAACTCTACTTCATCAAAAAAATGTCTAAATGATAACTCTCTTTCTTTCACTTCTCAAAAAAATAAGGTATGTACTCCATCCATGGATAACATAGATGCACATGATATTATAATTTCAAATGATACTTTATTGCATATTAGAAAATAATTAAATTTGCTCAGAACATTTTTATGTAGGGTTCAGGGTTTTGAGCTTTAATGGTGGACAATATCTAGGTCTCAACTTAATACGTATTCTCTTACACCTCTATCTATAAATGATGAAAGTGATAATGAATATGATAGTGAACATACAAATGAATTTGAAAATGAGAGTGATTATGAATAATATTCTAATGATGATAATGCATGGAATAATGATGATTATTATGCACATAGTGAATCAAAATATGCATCTCATGTTTTTAACTCTTCTCTCACTCCTCTCAAACATAATGCACTTCCAAATGTTGTTTCTACTTCTATGAATGATTCTATTTCAAATAATGCACATGTTAATAATAATAGCACATATTCTACTCAATTAGAATGTGATACACTAAAACATAAAGATACCAATTAATCTCCCAAGCCACCCCTCACTATAGTAGAACCTAGTTCTCACTCTTTACCTAAAGATAATGATATCCCACGTCCCTCTAGTAAGGTCCAAGTTACCATTACTCCCAAGGTTCAAATGAGCACACCCCCTATTTATAAACCAATTGCTAAATGTGGCATTCACACGGACAAAATTAACAATCAAATTCAATGATTAAATGAACCACTTCAAGATGATAATGTACCATCCCAAGAGATTATCTCTTTGATGTATGTAGTTGGTGAATTAAAACACCAAGTACATCTCCTTACCTTGGAAAATAAGGCCTATAAGTCTTGGATGGATGCCAATTATTTACATGGTAACCCTCTTCCAAAGACATTCATAAAAGCTTCATTTCCTAAGAATTTTTAGATACCATCATTGCCTCACTTTGATGGAAATGGATATCCATTCATACACCTTCAATCCTTTCAAAATGCTTTGCCATCTCATGTGAGTCCTTTAATTCTACTCAAGTTATTCCAGTAGACATTAGTGGGGAAGCACAAAATTGGTTCTTTCATCTACTCCCCATTGGGTCCTTTCACACATATGATGCCTTAGAGGAGGAATTTATTAGACATTACATAGTGAACATGGGCCCTCATGTCACATATGAGAAACTTGGAACTTTACATCAAGATACTTCATATCTAGTTAGTGATTACATCTTATGGTTCAATAATCATATGTTAAGATTGATATACAAACAAACAAATTTAGAGATTCAGCATATCTTTATTAAAGGGCTTTGATAACCTCTTCTTGAGCACCTACTATATCAGATAGAGTCTTATTTCAAGCATTTACGCTATACAATTTTATCTTAGGAAAAGAAATTGGGATTAATTGAGGCAAATTTAGTTGATCAAATTACTCTAAATTTCATATTAGTATCTATAGCTCCTAGTATCCAACATTCACATGTCCTAAACAAGATAGGAGACCACAACCAAAAAAGTAACCAGTTAAGATCAAAGAGCTAGACTCTAGAATACAACCTATAGTATACACTAGAGAGAGAAACATCAAAGCACCACTATAGTTTGATTTAGATTAGGATATCCCATGTGTCATATTATCATTACTATTAGATAAGAGGTTAATCACATTGCCTTCTACTCATTGATGAGATCCACATCTCATACAAAAATAGTCTCATTGGCCCTTTTGTAACTATCATCGTATCCATGGGCATAGAGATAATGATTGTTATGGACTCAAAAATTGAATTAATAGATGTGTTGATAATGTCATCATATCATTCACACATGGGGCACTAAGATATCCTCTACCATAGGACCATAAACCTCATTCATCCATGACTAAGTCATCTTAGGACATTCCTTCACAAGAATCATTGGTCACTCATCGTGAGAGTAATGCAAGTTCTAGGACAGAGCCTCATAAGAGATCTCTTATTCCACCTATTCAAAAGGTTTGGAAACTAGTACAGTGAGAGCAACCTACATATAACACTATAGTCTGAGGAGTACATAGTACAGTTCCATACACATATCCAATAGAGTCAAAAACACCATAGTAGAGTACTATTCACAAGAAATATTCACTATAGCTAGATTTTCTAGGTCCTATCTCTATAGCAATCCATTATAGTTAATATTAAATGAACCCACATCACAATGTATTGCTCACAAGAAATATTCACTATAGCTAGATTTTTTGGGTCCTATCTCACATAGTAATCCACTATAGTTGAGATTAAACAAGCATGCATCATAGGTTTTAGTTCCAGCTTGATTTATGGCTCAGTTATACATATCTCAATAAAGGCAATAGAGTATACAATTATGGATAGATGAGCCTTATTACTATCACATAGTTTCCATGGCATGTCTAATAAATTTACATTTGTAGAGTCTCCATGTCTAGCTACAATGAGTACACAACAGATAGTATCATATATAAATCATATTCCTAAATAGCATGAGCAATATGGACACTTTTTTAGTTTGTCAATAGGGTTAAAATAGTGATACAACATAGAGTGATATGATGCACATCCATACCAACATCAATTCATAGCTTCATTTATCAGGACAATAATGGAGCCAAAGGTTTAGCTAGCCTTTGTACTCTTGAGCCACTCTCAGGGAAGTAATACACACAGTGTGTTATCGTACATCCCCACATACTAACAACTAAGATTCCTAATAACTATCCATAGCCAAAACTAGCCTATCAAAATCCAAATCTTACCAAATCATATTTTTACCAACATTAAACCAACTTAACCCATCCAAATAATTTGCCAACCTCAAACCAGATTAATTTATCTCAACAATTTCCCAATTACAAAACCAACAAATTTTTACTTACATATAAATACAAATAAAAATATAGCATCACACTTATCAAAAATACAATCAAATCATATATCCCAAGTACCATTTTACCAAACATATACAACCTTCAACATCAATACCATATCAACTACTTCTAATCAACAAATTACATTAAATTTAACAATATATTTCAAATCCCATAAATAGAGTATGCATGAGTCAAAACTAAAAACTAATATCCATATATATATATATATATATATATATATATATATATATATAATGAAGTTTTCAAAACATATACATCATTTCAAGATATAATCAATCATGTATAGGTGTCATGCCCTCACTCTTAGTCTCGCTCTATCTTTTAGTACTAGTCCCATATTCTAGCCTCATACTCAATGTCCCCACACCTCCTTGAGATCCTGAATGCCTCTTGCATTGACTATCTCACTCCAATAACTGACCATGCTCCTCATGAAAGTCCACATACCACCTCTACAAATATGTGTACTCATCCATGATCCATGTACTCTCTAATCCATAATTAGGTGGAGGCATCTTATGCCTATCCTACTCATCCATCAACTCATCCCTCTCTCTCACTACCCTAACATATGCATCTATAGTTATAGCATCCCTATCAAATAAATGAGCATAAATGCTTGTTTTAATTATCATTCACTCAATCAAACCCTCCTCTATAGCATCATCAATAAGATGTCATGTGATCTCATGAAGTGTAGACTCAATGATGGTCTCCCAAAACCCATCATCTCTAGCTCCTGCCCCAGTGTGTGCTTCATCATGAGCACCTTCTACTCTACCTGCATGTAAAAGTAAAACATTACATTAGACATACATTTTCAAGACAAGATAAAACAATCAAAAACTTATACATAATTCACATATAATTAATGCTTACCTCCCATTATCTAGATTAGAGTAAGGTCCTCCTACTTAGGGGTATCCCCTCCATTAATAGGATACAATGGAGCCCATTGATGTCTATCCCACCATATGGTATATGTCTCTATGCATCCAACATCATCTACATCAAGAATGTCTATAGCCACATCCCACACATCGAAATTTAATGTTGTTAACTCAGCCTCGGTGGGCCTCCCATGAGCTCCTACCCTCATTAGTGCCCATGCACTCCTCACCCACACCCATGTTGCTAGGGGCACATCCTATGGTACCCCAAACTATCTAGTCACATGCTCATACTAAAATTACTCATACACTCTAATCCATCTATCATATAGCCAATAACTGACATTCATATACCATAATTGCACTCCATCTTTGGGCTACCTACAAAATCCTTTATAGAGACTCCATATGATATCTTGAGCTACCAATCTATCTAAAACCTATCTATAGTGATCTATCCCAAGATATTAGATAGCCAATGTACTCATCCACTGCTCCCCATATGGTTGTGTGGGTGCCCACCTCTCTCTTAGCAATCTTATCAGTCACACAATCATTGTATACTCATAATCCCAACAATGTAATAAATTAGCTGCATTCATTCTACCACTGAATGACTCTTGAGTAAACTGATAAATATATTTATATAAATGGGAAAGCATAGTCTAACCCCATGATAAAATAGTGCCATACACCTCTATATTATGTACAATCCTATGTATCCTATATGCAACACCCCACTCCCATCCACATCAACAAATGAAGCCAATAACATGGCCAACCACTTTCATAGGCATGGAACACTCGACTACATAATAATTGACAATCATACATCACTATCGCTACCTCTCTTATATATGCCTAAGGGCACACCAGCAAAATATAGGGATGTATGATCAATAGCATATACACTCATGTCATCTTATAATGTCACCTGACACCCACTAATCGATAAGTGTAGAATATGGTACATATCCTCCAGAATAATCATAATATCCTTAGTAGGAAGCTAAAAAGTACATTTATTTGCATTCCACCTCTCACATAAGGTGGTAATCAGATACTTATCCCACTATATAGGGCCTAGGTCACACACATGACCCAACCCTACCTATCCATCTCAACCCTCTCATTAGTTAATAAAGGCAACAATCATATGCATATATATGTATGTATGTATGTATGTATGTATATTTATATATATATATATATATATATATATATATATATATATATATATATATATCGGTTAACCATGCCAAGGAAAATATGTAAGCTACACAACAATAAGAAACAACTCAAAAACTGAGAAAAATAGCCCTAATGGACAACAGTACTACAAAAGGACACTAGCATTGGATAACAATGTTGGAACCTAAATAGTAGTGATAAACACTAGATAGGAGCACTAACTCCTAGACAAGAGTGTTAGAACTAGTCAAAATTCTTAAAAGCACTTTAAAATAGCTCAAAAAGATCAAAACCCAGCTTCTAAATAGGTAAAAATCAAGCATTTTAGGTACTTACCAAGCTAACCTCCCCACCAACCTCCACTTAAGCTGCCAACTACTCAAATCAGGTCACAATAGGTGCTCATCTCCTCAACATATCTCCTATTTTAGATCTCCAAATCTCAACTTAGTCAAATCACAAATGAATCATGAATCAATCTAAATCTCCTATATCAAAAAACTTTCTCATTCAATGCAAAATACCATTTTTCTTATGACTTCAACCTCGTAGCTTTATTTTACAAACCATTTTATTTCACAAAATCATAATAATGATACCTTCAACATCACATCAGCCTTACTCTCTTACTGCATTATCATCTTATTATGTCATACACATCTCTATATCAATTTTTACCTAAACATATAATTTGGTCTTAACCAATCAACAACTTGTTCAAATTTCAAAACAAATCAGTCTAATCAATCAAGCAACTTCTCAATCAATTCAAACTATACCAACCTCAATTCGATCATTACACCACTAATAATCACTTTTGGCTCAACCTCCTCTATCAGAGATCTCATCCCTCTCCCCAAAAGAGGGGCATCATTCCTACTATTCCTATTCCTAAACTTATCCAACATGCCTATCCACTCTCATAAATGGATACACCATGACTCTTACATATCCAACAGTCAGATTATCAAATTCAATTTATATCAATCAAAATATATAGTAATTCAAACTACATGGGTCACTCAGCATTACTCAGGACATTCAAAGGGATGCACCTTTAGTTATAGATACACCATGACTCTTACACATCCAATAGTCAAATTATTAGATTTAGCTCAGATCAATTAAGATATATAGTGACTCAGACTACATGGGTCACTCATCATTACTTGGGACATTCAAAGGGATATACCTCTAATTTATAGATACATAGATTATTCAAATATATAGTGGTTCAGATTATATGGATTCATAGTGACATTGATATAGATTCAAACTAGATACTAGATTAGGGGAATGTATATTACTACACGTCTCACACATATAGATTCATACTACAACATGACACAATTACAAGACTAGATATCAGATTATAGGCATAGTGTAGAGCATAGTGTTTTGATCTCCAATTTTTCACATGGGATATGGCACAATAGCTCATTTCACATGTCTTTATATAGATTTATAGACTATACATATGCATCACTCACATGCCAAATTTGGGGGCATGGCATAGATGTTCATGTTCTTCACCATTCAAGATTAGACATATTATAATGGTAAGACATGACATTCTCTTCTTGCATATTTATTAAAGTTTTAGATTACACTCAATTATACCCAAGATATCACTAGATTGGACCATATGATCATCTATAGCGATTGGTCCATAGCATTACCTAGACCCAAACTACACGAGTTTATGTAAGATAGAGGAGAGACATAGGTTTTGGACCTCCGAGCACTTCTTAATTCTAGTTTAGATATTTAGAGTGGAGGCATGACATATTGTTATTTTCACAACATATATATTCTATGCACATATTATAAATTACGTGAGTTTATGTGGGATAGAGAATAAACATTGGTTTTGGACCTCTAAGCATTTCTCATTATAGTCAAATTCAGCACAAGGGGAAAGCATTTCCCTCCTTCTCCATGTTATATAGATTCCACTTTCAGATTCAATATAAGGGTCATCCATTTTAGGGATTTATTCTTTATCCAAGTACTATTCAACTCTCCATCCACTTCCCTAGCCAGGAAGTGAGTTGGACCCTTTTTCAGCACTCTTATCTCCACACAGATAGGTTCAGTTACACATTTACTATTTTTTCTTTTACTCTAGTACTTCATTTCATTGCATCACTAGAATAAAAGGGGTTCAAATGTATACACCCTAAATTGGTCAAGCAACCACACATTTCATGTATTTTCATATTCTTTTCACAAGAGACTCTGATTGGAGAATATGAGCTTTGTTCACATTTGGCCTTGTCCTTTATTTTATTCATTTTGGTCTTGTTTTATGCCTAAGTCACCTTTTTACATATTCCTAGTCTTCCCAAGCTTTTAAATAGTCATTCCACCTTAGCTAGGTCAAGTATTTTATCCTCTTTCCATCCCACTAGGTCCTGAGACTATAAGACAGGAGCATTGGGGTTGGAATATAGTGTCAATGCCACTAGTGTTCATTTCCAACACTCTTATCCAAAGTCATTTTTTCCTCCAATGATTAGTTTCTTTTTCTAGTTGAGTCTTACCCACTTTTTTAGCTTTGTCCTTAAGTTTTTCCATGTTAGCCAAATGAAAATAAAACTCCCAAATTTTAAATAAAGATTCTCCTATATAAAGGACTTCACAAGGCATTTTATATCTAACACTTACTATTTTGGCACATTAGACATAATAAAAATTACTCAATAGTATATCTTAACATTCTGCATCACACATAGACTTACATGCTTGATCAAGGAAGGGAATAGGTAAAATTCATTCTTGCATATATCATGCACATATATTATGCGCGTTCCCTAAGGGAGAACTATATTTGATCTGAGACCCTAGCATTGAGGGTTAATATTGGTAGAAATCAGGATAGCAAGGGTTCTAGATAATGCAATCATTCTTCCCCTAACCCATTTTTCCCCATTTTAATTTTGATGCATTCATTGTTTTTATGTGTGTAGATGAATATATGGTTTTGGAGATTAAAACGGACCTACAATAAGCTCTGTTAACTTCCAGCGTCTAAAATTTGGTACACATGCTCACACTGACCTAGTGAACAAAAACCCAAAAAGTTTAGATCCTTAGGATAATAGTAGTAGATGTGGACTACAACATTGATGCCACTCTTATCTAGTTTTGGAAATCTTATCCAATCAGAAAATGAAGTTTAGATCTAGATTCTAGATAGTGTCCTAGTCTTGCATCTCAATTTTTAGCACCTAAATCATCCATTTTAGCCTATTTTTAGATAAGTTTATCTCTCTTCCTCATGTAATTTACTTGATGAAAATCTATATTTTTATATATTAAACTATATTTTTCCCTTACTCCAAACCCCTTATTATTTAGGAACTAAACAATAGATTTCCAAAAATAATTAAATACCCTGCATATCGATAAAGTCACCAAACCATAAAAGTGCCCAACTTCTAGAGGCTCATTTGGGATCATCTAGACTCCATTTTTTATGGGTTTTTTTAAAACCACATGTTTTCTTCTAAATTTTCATATTATGCAATTATTTTTGCTTCATGTTGCATAACTTTTCCATAAAATGGAAACTAGTAAGTACTAATATGTTTTCAGTAAATGGAAGTTTCATGACCAAAATAATAGATTCACTTTACTAAATAGTGGTTTTGAATTGAAAATGGTAGTTTTATGACCCAAATGATGGCTTTTCATCAATTTTCCCTATCTTTTATGCGTTCTCTATTAAATAGAGAAGTCTTCATGTAAAAAAATGATGTCATCCTACTAATCGAGGAGGTCATTATGTAAATAATGGATTTTCCTTATTAAACAATAAACTCATCCTACATATCAATGAAGTCACTAGGTTGTGAACTATCCAACTTTTGGGGGCTTGTTTAGGGTCATCTAGACTCTAGTTTTAATGATTTTTTTTTTAAATCACATTTTTCATTATGAATTTTTAGATTATGTAGTTATTTATCCCTCATATTTCATGTATTTTTCATAAAATATCATATACAAGGATGATAATTTGTTTGTAAATCTAACTTGTTTATCATAAGTTTCACTTGCCAAAGACCAAAATATAAATTTATAATTATTTATTGCTGGTTTTGACATTTAAAAAGGTTATTTTCACATATTTTGAAAGGCAAACTTCATTCATGTTTTCTATTTAGTGATTAATAAAGAAAAATCACATTTCCTTTGTGTTCTTAAGAACATTTGCTTTTCATTCTTTAATTAAGTTTTTTGCATTTCCACTTCTCATTTTTAAATCATTGTATCTATGATCTCCCCTTGCCCCCTTTAGGGATCCTGGGTGACCAAAATCACATTGTTTTACTTGTTTGCGTTCCCTACGTTAAAAAATCACTTTCAAAGTATGTTCTTCTCTTGGCCATCCATGGGATCCTACGAATCATAAATGAAATGTCTTTTCCCCGTTTTTTATTTTTTGACTTTTTGGGGTGGATTCATATCCTTCCCAGTGGTCTTTATAGGTGTGTTGACCTAGGAAGTGACATCTTAGAAGTGTACCAACCCCGTTATCTAACAGGGTATACATATTAGAGTACTGTTAGTGATATCTTAGTTGGTATGCATTTCATAGCATGGTTATGATGGTAGTACTTCACTGAGACCCTTATGACTGAAGTGATTGTAAAGGTCCAAGACATTTTGAGGAATGGCCAAGTAATATTTCATCTAATTGATGGATTTTTCAAAAGTGCCCATGTACCTTAAGGTATATCAGGACCATCTAGTTTACCAAATGAAAAACTTTAGACTAGAAACCAATTTTCCATAGATATCTCACTGATGTAGGTGTGTAAAATTAATTTCTCTCGAATGTCGCCTTTTAGTACAAACCTTTAAGAAAAGGGGGGATTAAAACCCTACCATTAACATGCAATAATTTATTTAATAAACATTAAATTTTATCCTCTCAAATGCAATTATATCTAAAGGATTCGGTGACTATCTCATAACCCATGTTAGTTTCTATGTGTTTATCTATGCACTTTTGTTGAAACATGTGTTGTGTTTACAACCTCATTTGAAATAAAAAATCAAGCACATCATTACTAAACATTCCAAAACACATTATCATCTATTTTCACATTAAGGTATTATGTTACCCACATTTCCATTTCACACTTAGCCATTTATCACAATGTTATGATTTTCATTTGAAATGGACTCTTGTCTCATTTAATACTATTATGCTACCCATTCCATTTCTAATCTAAGTTTTGAAACTATTTTCCTTCATTTCATTCTCATTGCTATCATTATGTTATCCAATTGAAAACCATTCAAATCGGGTCCATTTGGGTCTAGATCTAGTTTAGAATCAATTGTTCACATTGGATCATTTTTACCCCATTTCTATACCAAGCCATTTCAATCCAAATCTAATTTGTTTTTAAACCACATACCTATTGTGAGCCAAACCATGCCAAAATTAGGGTTCATTATTGAACCCACATACCTATTAAGAGCCAAAGCAAACCAAATCAGGGTTCATTTTTGAACCTACATACTTATTGTGATCTAAACCATGCCAAATCAAGGTCTATTTTGAACCTAAATACATATTATGATCCAAACCATGCCAAATCAAGGTCTATTTTTTAACTCACATACCTATTGTGAGCCAAACCATGTTGAATTAGGGTTCATTTTTAACCTACATGCCTATTATGAGCCAAACCATGCTAAGTCAAGGTTAATTTTTTAACCCACATACCTATTATGATCCAAACCAAACCAAATCAAGGTCATTTATGACCCCATTATAAATGTGATCTAGTTCATCTTTAACCACATTCCAAACCATTCCAATTTGATCATGTCATATGGAACCAAGTTCTAAGTCTGCATTCAAATTAGGTCAAACATTAACCAAATCCAACTTCAAAGACAAATAACTAGAAAAAATTCCAAATGAGGTCTATTTCAACCTAATCTAATTATTTTGAGCCCATTACATGCCAATTCAAACCACTTCTTGTCTTTCGTTCGATCTATTGTACCTATCAATTGGGAATGATAAATTCATATCATCCATCTTTCCTTTCATTTCAATCATATCAAGTTTGTGTCACCATGTTTGGGTAAAATTCCAATCAATACCAAGACCACCCTCCTTGGGCTATATTTTTGGACCACTACTGCCCTCTTTGGGCCAATTCCAAGACCAAGACCTCCCTCTTTAGCCAATCTCATTATAGACCAATTCATCCCTCACATGTTTCCTTTCTTAGGGGAAGAATTTCTTTCGTCTTGATTCATGGCATTTGAAACCAATTTAGATAAATCCTTATATGAACAATACAAGAATGCCATCCTTTTATAGCTCATAAAAGAGGGATCCAAACTCCTAACTAATTTTTATGTGGACTGATTATATACCTTGGTTAAAAAAGAGGAAATACCTATGTTGAAGGGATAAATTTTAGACCCACCCCAGCAAAACCATGTCATCACTTTTCAAGTATAGTATGATGGTCAACCCTTTACTAATTAGCTTATGATTACTTTAAAAACCTCTCTAGCTACTAATTTATTTGAAAATTCCATTTCTACTTGTCTAATATCCAATGTAGTCTTAGAGATGGAAAAAAGTCAATCATTTCCCCTCTAAGGGATACTATCTATTAAAGATACAAGTGTATCAAATTATAATAACTAATTTTTTGGGATATGTCATGATCCCATTCCCATGCTTGATCAAATACATCCACTTTCAAATCAATATCAGGATAGTCAACCAATCCTCAACATTTTTGTTAAATCACCCATGTTTAACCAAACACACATCATTGATGTTCCACTTTTATTTGATGAATAATCTCTATTTTATAAAGGACCCATCTTCAATTATCCTATACTTGAAGATCCCATTATTATTGAGCAATAGCCCATTATTCATCCATTGCCAAACATTCCCTATTTGATAAAATTCCTTCATCCCAAATCCTTCAGTTCTAATTGAAAAGTGATTATGGACAATGAAATTCAAAAGGCCACTTTTGTATACAATTTTACATCAAAAACAAGTTACCTTTTGTAACCAACATAATTATCAGCATCATCATCAATATCCACTTCAGAATCAGGTTCTATTTTGGAACTAATATTAGATTTAGCATTAAAAATAGAATCAAAATCAATCTCAACATTGAATTTAGTTCCCCTTAAGCCCAAATAAACTTCAAAATTATAATATATAAGTGGATATTCTAACATTAGTTATACACTTCTATCATGTCTACATCAACTTTAGAATTAGCATATCCTAGTATATGTTATGACATTGTATACACACTCCTTGAAGATCCACTTAAGCACATTTCTGATCCTTCTATGGTTTTCAAGGATGTTTCCTTTAGCATCAACACAAGCTCTCCTAGTAGCCTCTATGAGGATTATGCTGGGTTTTACTCTTCCATTTCCATTACACATGCATTTAACATTAGCTAGAATAGCCATTATATTACCATACCATCTCATACAAATGTTGATTGGGACTGATAAAATCACTCATTGTTGAACTTATTCCATGGAAAAAATTTAGTGCCAGAATCTTTGGGGATTCAAAAAAACATTCATGTAAAATAGCATTCTCCTAATGAAACCTCATTTTAGTCATTAGGGGATAATAAAAGTCTAAACTCATCATCTTCTAGTGAAACCTTTTTTGAGGTGGTAGATGATAATCAAAGTAAAAAAATAGAATCCTTTAGTGAAACCTTGTCTAAGGTGCTAAGGGATAATAAAAATTATTTATCAACATCCCTTAGTGAAGCCTTATCAAAGGCACTATTGGACATTCCATATCATAACTATCAAGAAAATTTTGTTGGCAAAAACCTCTTTGAGGAACTTATAGCTGATCTAATTAGTTCCTTATTACTTGATGAAGAAATTATTGAAGTTGATAGCATTCCTGCCACAACCAAAATTAAATCTAATCTAGAATTATGAATAATGTGTGTGACTAAAAATACCAATATTCATTTATCCCTCAAACATTAAACATTCCATTATGATCTTATTATTCATTCCACTCTTATATTACATCACCAAATCAAACCATTTATCTAATAGCTATCCTTCGCTACCATCCCTAGTAGCACTCTCTTTTATAGATGTTACATAGATAAATTATTTATAGGTCTAGAGGAAGCATAATCAATAGACAACAGAGATTAAAATAATAATAGTGTAGCCTAAACTAGTAATAAGTTCTTGACATATGAGCTCTTAAAAGTAGTATTAGTTAGACAACAAAGGTTCTTCATTATGCATCTCGTAATCCTTCATTGAAGTGAGATGCTAAATTTTTTTAAATAATTAATTAAAATTTTTAAAAAAAATCAAAATATAAAGAGAAATAATTCATCTAATAGTGAAAACCATGCTTATGGCTCCTTGGTCAAGTATCATGATGAAAAATATGTTTCTGGCATCATGCGTAAATAATTTATTATCTACAAGTACCTTGACACCTAGGGGGAAACCTTATATACATTATAGACCATTCCATTTAAGCCTTATTGGATAATGAATCCTATTACCATTCCATGCCATTCAAACCATTTTATCCATTCAATATTATTCAACCCCACCCTTCTTGTTTTGACTATTAGTCTTCCTGCCTTGGCCTTTTTATGAAAGCAAAAGGTATATTGAGACCAATTTTGGGAAACCTTTTGGCCTAGTATCCATATGAAACTTTGATGAATATACACATTTGGTTATCATTTTATATGGTCTTTTGATACTCCTAGTCCCTTCTCTCATTTTCATCCATTACTATCACCTTATCCATTTATCCTTCATTATCTCTCATTGTAAGTTGAACTACATTGACTTGAAGTCCATTTGGACTATGTAGGTAGCACTCAGTTTCTAAGGTTAGCTTGGTCACCCCTATTCCATGCTCTATCCATTTTTTAATAATCATAAGAAATGATCTCACCATTTTGTGAGTTACCTTTTAGGCCATGCTCTCACCATCTTGTGAGCTAAAGTATTCTACATTTTTTAATACTCCATTAATTTGAGATACAAAAATATTAAAAACATTTAGAAAACCAAAAAGACCTAAAGCTTAGAATAAGGATTATAATATCTATGAGAGATATAAAGCCACAAAATATTAAACATTAGAAAAATTCTTACAATCTCCATGAGAGATATAAAGCCATAAAATCCTAAACATTAGAAAAAGGTTTACAATCTCCTTGAGAGATATAAAGCCTCAAAATTTAAAAACATTTATCTTTTCCTAATTTTGATCATTATCCTTGATCTATCATTGAGCCACTCATTTTAGCATCCATTGGGATGTGTCCTTCCCAAATCTACCCTACTAGGGTAGATTCATTAATTGTTCCAATCATTTTATTCACCTTGGGATGTGTCATCCCCTTGCATATATCCTTTCTTGGGGGAACCATTCCATTATCATTATAATTGAGCCTTCACATGTGGATCTTGACTTGGTTAATTACAAGATGATTTTTTTTCTTTATGTTTTCTTATTTGTGTGTTTTCTTGTTTATTTACTTTTGTTTTTATTTCCTTGGCTCGGTCTATTATGCTAATGAATTCATCATCATGGTTCTCCTTGTCTTGTACTTATACTTGAGTCTATTTATTGACATATACCATCATTATCATCATCATTTTTATCATTGGTGTGTTTTTTTGCATTTCTCTATTGGATCAAGAGTAAATACTTATGCACATCACAAGTAGGTCATCATGGTGTTTTATATCATGATGCATATTATCTTATGCTACAATAAAAACCAAGTGCTCAAGTTTTGTATATCAATGTTACACCAAAAAACATCTCTCCAAGAATTATCTACCTATATTGTCATGATCACTTTCCTCATCCATTTTCTCCCATCTTAGGAAAACTACATTCGCCTAAGATCCCTATGGACTATGTAGGCAACACTTAGTATTAACCAATTTTTGAGGTCAGCTCAGCCATCCTTTTTTTGTTCTTATGCGCATCCATTTCTTCTAATATAATCACATCATTCTTAAATCATTATTTTTCCCTTCCAATCATATCTAAATTAATTTTTATAATTCTCATGTGCCTAGCTTTTTTGTTTTCTTCATTATTTGAAAAGGCATTCTACCATTACACCTACATTTGCATTAATCATCTCATATTTAATCAGTGAAACATGTTATATCCATGAGATATGCTTACAAATCCACCATATTGGAGGAAAATATTTATACCAATAAATGATCAAATCCACCCTGTTAGGGCAAATCATTAGTCAATTAGTATCTCTTCTAATTTTAAGCTCCACAGCTTTTACCCTCTTTGAGAAAATCAAAGTATGCAATTTTTTTAAGATCAATCATTCCCTATGCCCATAGTTTTTACCCTATTAGGGGTATGTCAAATATTATTTCTTATTTTGGGATGCATACTTCCCACTTTCCCCCACCTTAGGGCCAATTATATTCTATTATTTTTAAACACTAAAAATCAAAGTGTGCAAGCATTAACTCATTTAGATTAATCTCATCCATGGGTTAATTTAACTCATATTATTTTTTCTTCCTCTCTTTTTTGAGATCCCATTTATGTATTTCATCCCCATATTCCCTCTTAAGGGGAATCATGGTCACTAATTATTTCTTCATCTAGTTTTTCAAACTTATTCTTAAGGACTTTTTCATTCTTTGAAAATGCATTACTTCATTTGTGTCTCGCAACACCTTCTCAATCAAGGGGAAAATGTAGACACTCAATTCTCACCACTCACATGTTGAAATTGTAATTAAAATTATTTCTAAAAATAACACACAAATCATTGAACAACCTAATTTTTTTGGTGCACTTGACATGCATCTTCTAGAATATTCTAGGGCATCCTTAATTAGGGAAATATATAGTACACAATTGTCAGCTTCACTTAATTCATCTTGAGTTAAATTATGACTATGAAAGAGATATTTTGGGATAAATTATGTTGAATATTTATTTGACTTTAAAAATTAATGCAACTTTTCATTAAGTTAATTAAACTCATTTCATTATCCTAATCTTATTCTAATATTAAAATCTATAGCTTTTAGAATTTATTATTTTCTAAATTCATTAATTGGAATTATTCCTCAAATATCATCACAAGTGGCCAAGTGAATCATGACATTATAAAAAATATAAATAATGATGACATCATGATGAAATCATCAAAAAAATTTCAAGCACTAAGAAATGAATGCAAACCAATATTTGATTTGTGCAAGCCATACTTAATAAGTACAATATTAATTTCAACATTAATGGCATTTGGCCTCTAAAATTGAATCAATCTTGGGCCTCACATCATGATCTTGATATGGATGGTTAATATCATTTCATCTAAGATATAAATGCATGGGCCTCCATAGATAATTATCAAGCTTATTAGGACAAATACATAATGCAAAATTTAACCTAGAATCTTCAACCTTTCTTCCAAATTGCATCAAGCAAGAACCATACCAAGTTAGCATTTGAAGAGATGATCACGGTGAATCCTATATGAAATTTCTAGAGACTTTGAATGTTACATCTGGGCATAAACATGCTTGTTGACTAGTATTAGAGGAGAGTCACATTGGGAAGGTGTTGTTTATCATACTTTTTTGTGTATTTCTTGTTTTCATTGACCTAGCCCACATGAGGGAGTAAGCTTGAAGTTTTATGTTTTGTGATTTTTTTTATATTTAAATAATAAATGTATACTAACCCTTCTCATAATATTATTCTACACTAAGCTATAAAGTATTATCAATGAGTTCAAACATTGACCATTCGTACCTTATTCCACTATATATTTATTGAATGATTATTACTACATACGTTTACAAAAAAAAGGATGTTTTATTAGTGAAATAGATGTAGTTTAATTTATGAGATCATTTATCATAGATATCATGGATGTGTAGATTATACACATATTTTTTTGGATTACATACATGAGTGTTGATTTTTAAACTGCTAACATTTTATAAATTTAGGGCATGGTTTAACTGAGGTAGGGCCTTTAAAAACATACCAAATTTTTATGTCTTCTTAGTGTGGATTTGAGCTCAAGTGAAGAAGAAATAATTATGATACTTTTGTGCATCATTATTCTTATCAAAAACAAGATTTTGGAGATTATTTATTAAGGAAGGATTTCATAAAAATATAACTATAGATATCTACACAAATGTTATCAAAGTCATTGGTCATTAATGCAATGGTACTAAGGAGGAATGAATTTTTGAATATCAAAGTTTGAAAAAATGTTATTTTATTCCATTAACAATGCAACTAGATCAACATTAAATATAAAAACAAATATAGTTAGATAACTTCTATAGAATTTAAAACCTACAAACCAACTAATCACTACCTAATTGTTATGAGCATAACAACATTAAATTAATATTTAATCTAGGTAAGCTAACCTACTAAGTGGACTATTTTATAAAAATAAAAACCATACTTTTATAATAAACTAAAGATGAATTAATAACCTAAGTTATTCTAATGCCACTATTGTATGGTCTAATTATGGTCTTGTCATTAGCATAAGATCTAATTCTAGTCATTGTCTCATATCATTGTCCATTTTATAGAAGCTCTTTTGTAATTTCACTTTCTATTAGATCTTAAGTAATTAAAAAATTAGGTGTGCATCTCTATCTTTCCCTTTTTAGTTATAAATTTATCAAAGTACTTTTAATCTCTACCAATTAAATCAAAATTCAGTTCTATATTTAATTTTTTACTATATTTATATTAAATCTAAATTACTCAACTCTATTTTATGTGGTTGGTGTAGTTATTTAAACACTTGTACACCCTCCACCTAGACACTCTCAATTTTTTGAATTGATGTAGATATCTTCTATAATTTCTTATCCTTTCTCTAAACCCTAATCTAATCTAAAAGACCTTGCAAGATTTTAAAAATAGGTGTAGTTATTAGGGGTCTACCATGATTAGACATGTGTTCTTAAAAAATTCAAAAATCAACACTCGTGTAATCCATCAAATATTCCATTATAATACAAAGATCCTAGCATGTATCCTTATGTATGAGATGGAAAAAACTAGTATATTCTACATGTTCTTTTACTATTATTCAACTTATGGTATAAGGGGTACAAACACTTAAATAAATGGAAATAATAATAAAAACTAGAGTTCAAGCTTAGGATATGAATTTAAATCATGTTTTCTTGTTCTTTTGTTATGTATTAAATGAATTATCATGTTTGTTTATCTATATAATTCTTGATTTAAATTAAGATATATTGATGTGTAATTTGAAAATAATAAAGGAAATAAATCTAACATACAAGGTACAAAATACCAACACAAATTAGAGATGGGAGTGAAATGATTCACAAGGCATAAGTTAGTAATATCATATAGTTAATATTGGTCATAACCTAAATTGAATGGCTCAATTTCAACAATACCCAAGATTGACAAGTTGATCTTAGCAGGTTGACCTAAAACCCTAAAAATACTATTTTTGACCTAAAAGGAGCATTAGGAGTCATACCAAGGGAAAAAAATTTGATAGATAGTTTTCAAGTATTTTAGATTGAATAGTGATATTATCATATATCCAAAATGAATCGATAGTAAAATTATAAGGACAATAAAAATAAAGTGAAGGAAAACTAGGGCCAACATAAGGAAAGAACATGTTGTAAAATCCTATTTTGAATAAATGATCAATAAACAAAAAAACAAAATAATACCACATGAAATAACTAGTCTTGTACCAAATTTAGGTATCATCTAGAGAGGTAACAATTTTCAATTGGTTCAAGAACATGATAGTGATTTTTATTGGTTGAAATATAAAATTATCCATGCACTTGTGCTTTCTCTTCTTAATTTTTAGGATCCATTTAAAGTTGAAACATATGCAAGTGAATATACTCTAGGATTGTATTGTTGCAAGGAGGTAATCTTGTTTGTTATCATTTAGAGGCATTTTATTTAGTAGTGAGTAGTTATTTTGTATATGATAAGGAAATCTATGCACTAATTCTAGTAATTAAGAAATGGAAACATTAATTGTTTGGAAAATATACTATTTCACATACCTACTACAAACCATTTTCATATTTATAATCATAAAGTAAATTGTAACAAGTTGTTGTTACATAGGATTACACTTGTCTTGATCTTGTAGCTTATTGTGCAAGTGCCTAATGATATAATAGAAAAACCTCCAAATTTATGGGACCTTGTAAATTTGAGGTTAATCTCTGAAGAAGGTCAGATTCCTTTCACTAAATCTGATGCAAACTAATAAAACACCAATTTTGTGTAAATCTCATTCTTTAGTGTTTTTTATCCTAACTAAGCTTCTAATAGGAAAAGGGTTGAAGAATTAAAATTTGAAAAAAAATTGAAAATAATGTGATTGTACCAAATGTTTTATAGTGGGTCTTATTACTAGCTTTGATAACACAAAGGAGAAGAAAATGGGCTAAATTTATTTTAAGCATAGACTTATGTAAATCTAGAAATCAGAGGAAATATTTTAGTTATTCTTAAGAAAAGGGAAAAGATATTTATTCCAAATAATATTATCAAGAGGGTAAAATACCATAGATGAATTTTCTTGAGACTAAAATAAAAGACAAAGATTCCATAAATAATCAAATAACTTGCACAACACAGAGATTCCAAAGAAAAGAAAGGAAAAACTTCAACTTTATTTCTCTCCAAAGGTTACAGATTGTATTAAATACCTTAAAAAAAATTAAAAATATCACTAACAATAAAAAAGATAGATTAGGCTATGGGGTTTGCCCATATTTATATAAAATATGTATTATAAGACATGTAGTTGTCAAAACTTAAATACCCAGTAGAAGGAAATCATGTAAACTAAAATGCCTCATTCAAAAGGGGTGGGTTCCTCTATTTCTACCTTCTTGGACTTGTCTAAAAACTATAATTTAGAATGCATGAGTTGGGCATGATCTTAGGCATAGTCATTGCATGGCTAGAACTAAAGCTCTTCATGTTAGGATCCTTATTTGATGTTGGCTAAAAATGAATCCCTATACAAGAAGTAGTGCCCAAAATATAACTTGGATTTTATAAATAAAAGATAACATTGAAAATAAATTTTAAGTTTCTTTTCATGCAAACCCTAGCATGCAAAATCTAAAGTGAGACTTTTACAACATCTAAGTCTTTATCAAAAAAAACCATGCAATTTACACTTTATGACTTTTCACCTTTTATCATTTCACATTTATCAAAAAAGAAAATGTAATTTTCAACTTGTGCTTTTTGCAACTTCCACAATCAAAAAATATAGTGTAAAGTATATGTCTTTCTCTTTCTTAAAAGAGTTATAAAAATATATATAGTTATACCTTATAATTACAAATTATAATGTCTTCAAAATGAAAATATAGATTAACATTTGAAATATTCAAAGGAGGCAAAATTAATCGATGTCTAGAATCTCTTCAACTTTCTTATCATTAATAGCTTCTCTGTGTATGTATCTAAGGCCTTGAATATTTCTTGTATTCTCTACATCTGGCCTATAAGAATAAATGTTAGAGGCTTCACAATCTACTTTACATCAAATAAATCTCTTATAAAGGTCTTTATACCCTACATTTTAGTTCTCATCTTATCAATTACCTTCTCATATTTGATGAACCTATAAATTAAACTTAAGACAAAGACCGTGTCTTTTATAGACTCTTTACCTTAAAATGATTCTAAACCTATTCTTCTTAGAGGATATTTTTGGCATCATCCATTGGTTGACACATGACATTAAAATTATCACTCCATCAATCTCATATAATACATCAATAGCCTTATCATGAGCATCCTTGGCTCACTCCATAGATTTTATTAGTACTCTTATCCAAAACTAGGCAGCCCTGTGTAGTTCTTCATGCTCAATATCATCCTTCAATATTTTTTATGCAATAAGGGTATTCATGTCAATTGATTTTATGGATACCAACTTAGGATAATACATATTTAGGAGCTAAATTTTTCCTTCATAGTTGTTAATCTATTCTTTTAAAATCTCTTTTCTCTTTGTAATGACTCCATCATGGTTACAAGAATTTTTTTCCCTTTTGTGATCAGTTCCTTATACCATTATTTTATATCCCTTACCATGTGAGAAATATCCCATACAAAATAAATTATCACTTGATCTAGACTGATTAGCTATACTTTTATGGTATTTGTGATGTTTCACTAAGAATTATGAACTAGTTGAGTGTTTTGATCAACTGATCAACTTTATTTTTAATCTCATCCTTGGTGGCTTTGTCATGGTCTATTCTCTAAAAGAGAGATATTATGCTTGAATTCACATCATCCTTGATTCCCTCTCTTATCTATTGACCAAGGTGTATGTGAGAAACCTGATAATCTACCACCATAAGATATTCTTTTGATTTGTATGGTGGGGGAACTACAATCTCCACATATCTTTCTCCCTTATCATTAGTGAATTTTCTTAAGAGGGTCCTAAGATTATACTTAGATTTATTCTTGAATTTTGACATGTTAAAGTCTAACATGTTAGGATCAATCATTTTTTTCTTCTTTCTACTCATTAATTGGGCTAACTAACTAGGGGTAGCCTTCTATTGATCTAACATGGTCACCAAAGAATATGCAATTTATGTAGTTTAACTAATTGATATTGTGACTAAGGGAGCCTCCTAGAAATATGCTATTATTGGATACTTAGGAGGTGCCTTTGAGGGCTCACCCTTACTAATAGTTTACAAACCCATATCTGCACCAAGTGTTTGGGCTACACCAAACTTAACTGATGGTATGGATGAAATAGTGGAAATAGGGGAAGTGGAAGAAATGGAAGCATCTATGCATGATGAGGAAGTGGAGGATGGAACAAACACAAAATTTGTGAATTTAAGAACTGGTTGAAGGGTGGAAGCCAAAGCAATAAATGTGTTAATGAGGTGCATAAGATAACTCAAGGTTGGTGAGGTGAAAATAATGGGTTGAGATGAAGGGGGAACAATAATCACCCTAGGGGTTGAAGTAGCCTATCAAATAATATTCAAGATGACTGAATCTAAATAAATGTACTATTGGGTGGTGCTAGGAATTAATGGTGATGAAATGGAAGGAATTGTAAATGGGATGGAAAGCAGGAGAGAGTTAAATGAGGAAGGTGAAGTGGGAGGAAGGGAAAGTGAAGTGGAAACTTGAACTTCCACTATAGGGGAACCCTAAGTGTCCACTTGACTTGTTTGTCCTATTTTCACTTAGCTTATTAAAGTGGTTAGATTGGTAGATAAAGTGGGGATGAGTGGAGGGGTTGACACTAGAGGTGGAGGAGCTAAAACTTATAGTAAAATAGGAATCTAATATGCTTGAAGAAGAGAGATAGGTAGTGGAGTTGTTGAAATCTCCTATACAATATGTGTAGGAAAAGGGGGAGTAGTAGAAATGGGAGCTAATGATATAAGATCTAAATCCATATATCCATGTGTTATTGTTATTATCTCTTTCATTGAAAGGTTAATAGGTTCATTTTTAGCTTCTACTTGTCTGCTAGATTCCCTTTTTCTTGACTTTATCTTTGTCTTCTTCTTCTTCTTCTTAGGTTCCTTTGAAGGTTCTCTAGGACCCTCCTTTGATTAATTGAGACCTTTTGCCTTAAAATTTAAAAGCTTCTCCTTAACCCCTATAGCTTATTTTATGATTTTTAATCCCTTGCTCCTTAACCAATTAATAGTTCTATTGAGATGGAGGTTGTTCTATCAAATAAGGAAAATTATTTGGGAACTGACCACCTAACTTGTGGTAGGGGTCTTACAATGATCTAGGTGAGGTATAGTGGATCCACTCTAGAATCTTCATCTACCAAGTCATTAAGCATTGGTGCCAAATCATAATCCTTTATTTGTTATAGGGATATTATTGAGTAGCCCCTCATTCTAACTATTTCTTCATCATCACAATCTTCCCAATAATCCTCATATTATGGCACATGTTCATATGTTTCTAGATCTAGTGCATGAGTGATGTTACCATATGGGTCAAAATATGGCCTTGACTCTAGTGTCTTCAATGTCATTTAGCACATCTCTGCCTCTATACCTCTAGCCTTCAAAAGAGTTTGGCATGTATAACAACTAATAGAAATAGGGAAATGTATCCCTATCTTGTGTTTATCAAAGAAGATATTATGTGTTTCCACTATTTTTTGCACCAACTCCAATAATGCCCATTTATCACTCACCTATTTGGGAAAAGTGTAGGGATAGCCACTAAAACCTGTTGCCTTGATGTAGGAATATGTGGGGAATTATATGAAGAATGATCCCTATTTCATGATTTCATACTTTGCTTCCCTTGAGAACCTCTCCTTCTTAAGTTGTGGATTGAACAGAATGATGGGGTTGTAGATGAAAACATCATTAACTCTTCTGAACTATTATATACTAGCCTAAAGGGTGAGGTCAGGGTAATAGTTTCACACTCTTATTATTTCATTAGGAATAACATTGAGGCCTGAGAATAATCTTCCTTTGGCCAAGATATAAACAGTATATGATGTCATGTAAAATTTATTTATTGTTTGAACCTCCAACAACTACTGATGTAGGCAGTCACTGATTAATTGTGCCTAATGTATATACTACTTATTATCTTAGATGGTCTAGATATACTGGTACATCCAGTATTCATAGCACTAGGCATCAAGATTATTAGTGGAACTATGAAACAGTGTTATAACATCTCCCACCTCCTCTATAAAATTAGATCTATACATAGTATTAGGTAATCTAGTGGAGTAATGTTTGGGTTTATTGAGCCATTATTTATTGATGATTTTTTGACATCCAACTTTATTTTCATCATAGAACTATGTGGATGTTTGGGGAGTTATATCCAAATAACTCTCAAACTCAAGAATGGAAAACACTGTGTTGATGTAGTCAGAGTCAAGATCTAGAATCTTTTCCCCTTTAGCATTATACATTTGCCTCATATCAGGGTCATAGTTTTGATCCATTGTTTGGAACAACTCAGTACTTTGAACATTTAGGTGGAAGGTTATAACTTGTGGAAGTCCAAAGTCATAAATACATTGTATCTAGTCATTTTTGAATTCTACCCCTATTCTATCCTATAAGTATCCTAGGTCAATGTGACATGAATTTGAATCACTGATATCCATGAGATTGGACTCCAAACAAGAAGTTAATTTAGGGCCCTTAGATTTGAACTTCATCTCTTTGGGAGGCATGGAGACTATATAAAATCCTCTAAGAAACCAACTATGAAATTTGGTAGGAATTATAGGTATTTAGAGCACTTGTATACTCTAATAAAGCATAGAGGTGATTGGAACACATCAGGTTTCCATGGTGCTTGAGGCTTCAGAGTGTCTGATGGAGGTGGGATGTGCTTGGAGTGGATCCACTCTCTATGGTACATTGGTAATTAACAGGGGTCAAAGGTGCTTGGAACACATTTAGTGTCCATGAGGATGCTATGGGGAGAATATTGGAGGGAATATTCTTTATTTGAAAAGGAATAATATGCTTGGGAATATTCACTTAAGGCCCCAAATTTAATTATAAATTTGGGAGGGAAAAAAATAAGGGTTTTATTGGATGATGTGCATTATTTGCAAAGAGAAAACACTAAGAACCCTAAAAACCTAGACTAATACTGAGCACATGCCTTTAACACAAAAAGACCTAATAATTAACTCACAAGAAAACCTTTTACTAGAAAAACCCTAAATAGTTAACCTTTGCAAGAAAGGAGAAGATTGGAAAAGCTTCTAAATAAAAGGTAATGGTAGAAAAATAATTAGTAAAGTACCATGAAAATGATGCAAGTGATGTGTTAACTGGTGTCTAGACATGGATTTTTGTTACAAGGTCATGGCATGGGGTTAAATCTCAAAAAAATACAATTATCAAGATAACGACTAATAAAAACTTTGCAAATCAACTTAGCTTTTATAGGAAACCATGTATTTAATGCAAGTCATGGTGATTGGTGGTGGAGGTTGGACCTACTTAGAGCAAGGCCACACTCCATAGTTAGGATTAGTTTTGTGGGATGTGGATTTTGATTTTCACTTTGCACATTATGAAAATGTGCAATGTGCACTTTAAGCTCTACATCCTACAAAAAGGTTTGGTAAGTTTGGTAGAGGTTGGACTTGCTTAGAGTAGGTCCACTCTCCATGGATGGGTTAAATGATTTGGTGGGGAGTAGAGCTTAGCATGCACCTTACACATTTTCACAATGTGTAAAGTATATTCAAGGCTATGGGTTTCATGTAAGGGGGGTGTAATATCTTAGTGGGATCCGAAGCCCATCATGTACTTTGCACATTATGAAAATGTGAAAAGTGCATGCTAGGGGTTGGGTTTCATCGGATGGGTGCATGGTGGGATCCAAATCTTACCATGCATTTTGCATATTTTTATAATGTGCAAATTTCATGGTGAGTTCCAAATTCCACATTTCTAGTATCTTGGTGCTTCATGAGATCTAGAGCCCATGAAGTAATTTGCACAAGTGAAAATTACATCAAGAGTTCTAGATTCTATCAAAATAAAAGTGAAAACGGATTATTTTTTGGGAAATGAGGTTTTCCTAAAAAATAAAATGGGTCTCCCATAGGGTTTTATATGTAATGATATTTTTGAAAAAAAATCTCAACATTTTTGGTGACCTCTGTAAGATGATTGCCTGCTAATCATTTTGAATTTAATAGTCTTACCATTGAACATGGAGTCAACTTTGATCTATTCTAAAAAATGCTAACCTATGGAAATACAAGTTGGGATTTGGATAGACATGAACAAAATAATAAAAAAATAAGGAAATAAATAACACAACCTAAGGAAACAACTCCTAATGAGTTTGACCTGTGCATAAGCACTTATTAAAAACACAAGAAAACCTATTATTTATAATTTTTAATCATTTTAGAACAAGTTCCTTACCTCAAAATCAAGCTTTAAGGTATATCTCATTTATTGAGATTTTTAGTTCTACTCCAAGTTTGGAGAGATGGAATTCATTGGCTAGTTTGTATTGAGTGATGATATATGGACCACTCCATATTGCATCAAATTTAGTGTGCCTATCTAGTTTCACATTATCCACATCCCACTTGAAAAATAAATCTCCTTTATTAAAGCTCCTTGAAGTCACCTTTTTATCAAAAGTTTCTTGATTTTTTCCTGATTTACTTCCAAGACTTTCATTGATTGATGCATGATTTCTTCAAGATCTATGAGTTCAGCTAGTCTCACTATCATCTCATCATTATCAATTAGGTCCAACTGGTGATTGAACTTTAGAGATGGAAGCTCAATTGATAGTGTTACTTAGGATTCTCTTCCATTTACCAACATAAAAGGTGAATTACCAATGGATCTCTTTGGTGTAATTCTATCAGCCCACAGTGTTGATTTCAGTTTCATATGCTATGTTCTCTAGTTGTCTTCCATAGTTCATTTAATAATTCTAATTAAATTCTTATTGGTGGAATTAACTAGACCATTAACCTAGGGGTAATAATTTGAATAAGTGCTTAGTTATATATTATGCTTGAAAACCCATTCACTGACTTGAGTGCCCTCAAATGCCTTAGCATTATCAGATATGATCATGTGAGGAGCACCAAACCTTAAAACTATGTTGTCCATAAAGTCCAAAATGGACACTTCTATGGCATACTTTAGATCAACTACTTTATTCCATCATGTGAAATAATATATTACTATGAGAACCCACTTGTGATCCACACTTGATGGTAGATTTATCATGTCAATGAAATCTAATCCCCATTGGGAAAATGACTAATCTACTTGAATTAGTCTGAGAGGAAGTGTAGCTAGTCTTTGATTATGGGTGAAGTAAGCACATTTTTCATAATTTATTACCCACTGATGGGTTTCCTTGAATAATTTAGGCCAATAGTAGCCTCCTCTCATTACCTTTATGACCATATTCCTTGCGAAAAAAATTCCTCCCAATGGTCCATCATTAAATTACTTGAGCACTTTAGGAACTTTCTCGAGCTCAATACATCTTAACAAGACTCCATATATATCCTTCTAAAATAAAATTACATCAATAAGGACATATGGAATTGATTGGATTCAAAAATACCTTTCCTTTGATTATTTTAATTCATAAGGGTATCCACCCGTCTATAAGAAATGGGTCATCTTGAATCTAGCTATTGAAAAAAGGTGGATTGTTTGGCTAAGGTGTGGTTTGAGCATACACCATGTCAGATACTAGTTCATTAATATTGATGTTAGTATCTATTTGTACGCACAACCCTTTTCCTCTTACTATCTTT
The DNA here is from genome assembly GCA_037957365.1 of Torreya grandis. Classification (NCBI taxonomy): domain Eukaryota; kingdom Viridiplantae; phylum Streptophyta; class Pinopsida; order Cupressales; family Taxaceae; genus Torreya; species Torreya grandis. Next base: position 492,275 of record JARHVA010006422.1, read on the forward strand.
GTGATTTTGATATCAACATTGTATTCCATGACCTTAGTGATCCATCCTACTCTTTTCCATTTATCTCCCTACTCATAAACAAAAATTTAACTCTCTGATGACTCGACATCAGATGTACCTTATTATTAGAGATCATATGCCTAAGCTTCTTGAGTGATATAATCACTAGATATACCTACTTCTCTATAAAACTATAATTCTCTTCATAACCTTTTAAAGATTGGCTGAAGAAAGATATTGGTTGATCTAAATCTTCTTGATTGTGTTGAGTTAGAATTGCTAAGATACTTCCTTCATCTCTAAATGCGTAGAGGATAAAATCATTCTCATAGTTTAGGTTAATTAGATTGGGGGATTTGGAGATGGCCTTTTTTAAATCTTCCAAACTTTCTTTTCCCTCCTGCATCTAGCTAAAAAGAGTTCCCTTCTTTAACATCACAGTCAGGGGTTTTGCCAAGGAGGCAAAATTTGGTACAAACCTTCTCACAAAGTTGATCTTCCCAAGGAATCTTTATAGACCCTTTTTTATGATTTTTTAATGATAATGTAGATATGAATTTAACTCACTCAAGGTCTATTTTAAGACCCTCTTTTGAAACTATGTGTCCCAGTAGCTTCTTATCATATACTATGAACACATACTTCTTCAGGTTAAGGGAAACACTAAATTCTTGACATCTTTCAAAAATATTTCTCAAGTGATCTAGATGTGCACCATCATGATTTTATTATAATATAATATCATCTATATATACTAAAATTATATCATTTATTAGACCCTTAAATTCCATATCTATGGTCTCTGAAACATCATCCTTATGTTCATCAGACTAAATGGCATCTTCTTGTATGTGTACATGCCCCATTTGGTGGTGAAGGCAATTTTAAACTGATCTTATTCTTATAATAGGATTTTTTTATAACTTAAATAACCATCTAGAAGAGAGAATCATTTAGATCTTGATACTATCTATAGAATTTGTGCCATAGGGGGAAGAGGATAGTGATCTTTCAATGATGCCTTGTTCAGGTCTCTAAAATCCACACACAGATGGATTTCACCATTTTTATTCCTAACAAGGACTCAATTTTCTACCCAAGATGATTGTTTGATTATAAATATATAATGGCCTTTATCAACTTAGAGATCTCATTTTTCATTAAGGGTTCAATCTTATGATTGATGGGTCTTTATTTTTGCCTGGCAGGTTTGGCATTTAGATTTAATTCTAAAGTGTGTTGTGCTAAACTTGGATCAAATCCTTTTAAATCATGATAACCCCAAGTGAATTTATCATTTAAATCTTCACATAATTGAACAAAATCATGCTTCTTTGAAATATTTCATACCTTACCTATCTTGAGAGACTTGCCTTCTAAGATGGTAATGGGTTCACAATCTTCTTCATTGATGGTAATGTTTTTATTCTCACCTTTCATCTATTCATCCAAATTGAAGATATTTTTAGTATAATCAGACCCATGAGCAGTTTATTCATTTTTAGATAAATAATATAATCACCATATTAGTCTTGTAACCTTGGCTAGTTCCTCTCTAAAAACTTAGCCTCTTTGCTTAGAAAATTTACAATTCGCTTGTTGTCATCAAAGACTTAAAAATTAGCTATATTATCAGGGATAAAAGCCATTACAATTAGCCTTACATGTTGAGTATTCTTTTTCTTTATTTCAACTAGTAGGTTATACTAATACCCCACCAAGGCCATGCAATCAACATTTTTAATCTATGCCCTTAGTACCACTTGAATGTTTAAAGCAGTGAAATATTCTAGCAGGTCCCAAACCCTATGTTTTTAAGACCTTAACAAAAAAATTGGTTACACTTTTTGATGATCTCACTATCACCAAATATCTACAAAATATTGATTCCTCTATCTTTGGCCAATTGGAGGCCCCAAATTAGGGCTTCATACTTAGCCACATTATTAGTATAGCTGAATTAAATTCTGAACGAGTAGAAGTAGCTCTCTTTTTTTTAGGAGATATATATAATTCTTACACCTACACCATTTTTGCTTCTTGAGCTATCAAAATATAACTACCACATCCCTTGAAGATCTTTGGCTAATTTGAGTAAATTTGAGATAATTTCATCTTTCTCATGAATGAAATAGGTCCCTAACCCTATCTCTTGTACATATTCATAAGGATAAAATTTAAGGGTTGATCCCCATTCATCCAAATGAGTGTCTGAAATATCTGCTATGGGTGTTGCATTGTCTTGGTCCATTTCTTCATCTTCTTGATCTTGTAATGTATAATTCATTTTTATGAGAGGAATAGGGTTGTATGGTTTGATATGATCTTTGGTAATTATCTCATCTCTCATTATTACTCTATTCTCATATCTCATTCTAAGTAGCATGTGGGACCAATCTGTAGATATATATTGTCCCATCTTTGTAGTGAAGTCTCTTGAAAGATAAATGGCAAAGTAAGGGGGAAGGTCTATGAATAAAATACCTTGAGTAATTGATAGGCTTAGGAAAGCATGAATAATGAGGTTTAGAAATTTTATGGTTCATACTATTTTAATAGTAGTCCCATCTAGTTACATTACTCCCTTATTAATAGGCATGTATTTTATTCCCAAGGCATCAACTATTTTCTTGGGCATTATTGAACTACTAGCCCCTGAATCTACCATGAAATTATGTACCAAATGCTTAAATATTATAAGTGAAATATAGAAGGGAGGATTCTTACCATTTTTTCTTATTTTACTATCAGCTTGAGGCTGGCATAAATTTATTTTAGGTGTAGGCCATTGGCTGGAACCTTTTTTGATATCTATAAATTCTTTAGAGCCTTTTATAGCAAGTCCCTTTGTGTTAGTATAGATAGTGCTTCCCACATGGTGACATTCAGATTGGTCTTCTTCATTTGATCGACTATGATAAAAGGGATATTATCAACCTTTGTTTGTTCTTTCATAGGGACTACATCCTCTTTTATAAGATTTAGATTGTTCACTGTTGCTTTGAATTTATTTATAGGTATGAAGGGTGGCCTTTGCACTATGTTGATCTTTATTGGTTCTATTGTCACTTTAGAAGTTGAAGATTGGTCTACCCTAGAGGGTTGATTATCTTCTATTGCTCTTTCTTTAGAATGTCTATTAGCTACTACAGGGCCTCCACCATTAAAAAATACTTCATCTTGGCCTATCCCACCAAAGTCATCCTCTTTCTAGTTTAAAAGAGTTGTTTCACTTTGAAAAAGTTCATGTGTGTCTGCTTGTAGGTAAGTAGATTCTTCCTATTGTCCTTGTGTATTCGATATACCTTGTACCATCAAGTCTTGACTAATTACACCATTAGGGTAAGTGTTCTAATTATGGGGTTGATTGCAAGGATAACACCACTCATACTCTTGAGCTAGATTATTTTGAATAGGGATAAGGGATTTGGAAGCTCCTAGTGTAGGCAAATCATAAGTGTTTGAAGGTCTTGGCTGTGAATTATGTCCTTGTTACTAGTTTCTACCTTGATATGGTTGCCTATTCCCTTGGTATGCAGGGTTAGATAGCTAAAAAGGTTTATAGTTTTGGGCTTGTTACCTTTTCATCTCCATTAACTCATTTCCAAAACTCTTGAGTAATGATTTGACCTCATACAAATCATTCATAGGTGAAAGATTCAAAGTAGGTGCCTTACTCGTAGTGGGGAATGGACCAAGTGCAGGTGGGGGAACAAGTGATATTTCTATAAATAGAGGCATTGGGGGCCTTGGTGTAATTTGTTTAGCTTGGATTAAATAATTTTCTACCCTTATTACATTATCATAAGTTATAAGAAGTGTGGTGCCACCCATTGACTAAATAATTATAGCTAGATTGTAATTGATGGCCTTCAAGTAATATAAGAAGGTATTATTTGCCATGGGTTTAACCAAGACTAGAATTCTATTCCATGTTTTTTGGAAATGGTAATTGAAGTCAGTCATTTTCTCAAGAGGAATAGTAGTTAATAGTTCAACCAAGGAAATATGGTCACTCTTTTCCTCAAAATGGGTACATATTGTAGTGCCTAACTCATGGCAAACTCAGATTAAGGTAGGAGTAAAGCCTTTATACCATTGTAAATCTTTTCCTTTGAGATAGGAGACTAGTAGTCTAATCCCAAAATTATATTGGACTACATTATGGATTGAACAGAGGTTAGGAATATCTTTTATGTGTTCTAAAGTAGTGGTAGAGGTTTCACCCATAAAATATAAAAGGATTTTTTAGGCTGAGACTGGTATATCATCACATTGGGCCAAAATGAGTAGACTGCCTATATTAAAAGCTAAAAAATTCTAATTTCTAGCCATTATGGGAGGTATAACACTGATAGGAGTGACCAAAGGGGATGGGAATAAAACTATAGGATATACCTTAGGTTGAGGGGTGACTACTTTTTTTTCTCTTTTTAGATGAAAATGATAATTCTAAAAAATCATCCCTCTTACCTTTGGTAGATGATCTTATTTGTTGCTTGGCATACGTCACCTTGAAATTATGAGTTTTTAAGTTAGTGGAGTCACCAGGTACTTTGATACTCACATGAAACTTGTACAACACTTTTTGATAAAAGCACCAATCTCTATGTAATTTTTGGGTCCTATCGAGCATGCCAAAAACTATTATCACATAGGATTGCACATATCTTGATCATGTATCTTGTTGTGAAAGTAACTAATGATATAATGGAGAACCCTCCAAATCTATGGTACCTTGGAAATTTAAGGTAAACCTTTAGATTAGGCCAACATTCTTTCACTAAATCTAATTCAAACTGATAAAACATCAGTTTTATGGAAATCTCACTCTTTAGTGTTTTTTATCCTAAACTAAGCTTTTGATGGGAAAAGGGTTGAGGAATTGAAATTAATAGAAAAATAAAAATATGGTGATTACACAAATGTTTTATAGTGGATCATATTACTTGCTTTGATAACATAAAGGAGAATAAAATAGGTTGAATTCATTTTAAGCACAGACTCATGCAAATATTGAAATTAGAGGCAATATTTTAGCTATTCTTCAAAAAAGGGAAAGATATTTATTCCAAAAAATATTATCAAGAGGGTAAAATACCAAAAATGAATTTTCTTGAGACTAAAATAAAAGACAAAGGTTCCACACATAATCAAATAACCTGCACAACACAGAGATTCCAAAGACTCTTAAGGCAAAACTTTAACTTTATTTCTCTCTAAAGGTTACAGCGTGTAGTAAATAAATTCAAAATGTATAAAAATATTACTAACAGCAAAAAAGATAGATTGGGCCATGGATTTTGCTCATCTTTATACAAAATTTGACTTAGAAGACATGTAGTTGTCAAAACTTAAATACCTAGTAGAAGGAAATCATGCAAATTGAAATGCCTCATGCAAAAAGTGACAAGTTCCTATATTTATGGTGTCTTGGACTTGTGGAACAGCTAGAACATAACATGTACAAGTTGGGCATGATCCTAGGCATAGTCATGGCATGGTTGGAACTGAAGATCTTTATGCAAGGATTCTTATTTGATGTTGGTTGAAAATATCTCCCTATGTAAGAAGTGGCACCCAAAATATAACTTAGATTTTCTAAATAAAAGATAACATTGAAAATAATTTTCAAGTTTCTTTTCATGCAAACCCTAGCATGAAAAATCTAAGGTGAGACTTTTACAACATCTAAGTCTTTATCAAAAAGAACTATGCAATTTACAGTTTATGACTTTGCACCTTTTATCATTTCACATTTATCAAAAAAGAAAGCGCAATTTACAACTTATGCTTTTTTCAACTTCCACATTCAAAAAATATAAAGTGTAAAGTATATGTCTTTCTCTTTCTCAAAAAGAGTTAAAAAAATATACAACTACACCTTGTAATCACAAATTACAATGTCTTTAAAATGCAAATATAGATTAAAATTTGAAATATTTAAAGGAGGTAAAATTAATCAATGTCTAGAATCTCTTTAGCTTTATTATCATTCTCTGCCCATAGCTTCTCTATCTATGTATCAAAGGCCTTCAATATTTATTGTATTTACTCTACATATGGCCTATAAGAATAAATGTTAGAGGTTGCATAATCTACTTGTACATCAAATAAATCTCTTCTGAAGTTCCTTATACCCTACATTTTAGGTCTCATTTGATTAATTACCTTCCCATATTTGATGAACATATGAATTGAACTTAAGACAAAGATCATGTCTTTTGTAAACTCCTCAACTATTTCCTTAAAATGATTTTGGACCTATTCTACCTAAAGGAAATTTTTGGTATCATCCATTGGTTGACATGATATTAAATTCATCATGCCATCAATCTCATATAGTACATCAATATCCTTATCATGAGCCTCCTTACCTCACTCCATAGATTTTGTTAGTACTCTTATCCAAAATTGGGCAGCCCTATGTAGTTCTTCATGCTCGACATCATCCTTCAATATTTTATCCACAATGAGGGTATTCATGTCAATTGATATATGGTTGTAAACTTAGGATAATACATATTTAGGAGCTAAATTTCTCCTTCATAATTGTTAATCTATTATTTTCAAATCTCTTTTCTCTCCATGATGACTCTAAATTATTCCATCATGGCTACAATAATGTTGTTTTATTTTGTGATTAGTTCCTTAGACCATTCTTTTGTATCCCTTCCCATGTGAGTAATCTCTCATATAAAATCAATTTTGGCTTGATCTAGACTTATTAGATGCATTGCCTATGGATATTATGATGTTTCATTAGGATTTATGAACTAGTTGAGTGCTTTGGTCAACTAATAAACTTTCCTTTTAAGCTCATCTTTGGTGGCTTTGTCATGGTCAATTCTCTAGAAGAGAGAGTTGATACCTGATTACACATTATGTTGGAGCCCCTCTCTTATCTACCAACCAAGGTGTATGTGATAAACTTGATAATCTATCGCCATAAGATCTTATTTTGATTTGTCTAGTAGGGGAACTATAATCTCCACATATTTTTCTCCCTTATTAGTAGTGAATGTTCTTGAGAGGGTCTTGGGATTAGACTTATATTTATTATTGACTTATGGCATGCCAAAATCTAAAGTGTTAGAATAAATCACTATTTTTTTCTTTTTACTCACTAATTGGGCTAACTAATTAAGCCTAGCCTTTTGTTGATGTGGCATGGCTACAAAACAATATACAGTTGATGTCGTTGTACTAACTAATACTGTGACCAGGGGAGCCTCCTAAGAATATGATATTGTTGGTTTCTCAAGAGGTTCCTATAAGGGCTCACCCTCACCAATAGTTTATAAACCCATATCTACACCAAGTGTTTGGGATAGTCTAACCTCAACTAATGGTATGGATGAAATAACAAAAATAGGGGAAGTGGAGGATGGAACAAACATAGAAGTTATGAATTTAGGAACCAGTGGAAGGGTGGAAGCTAAAGCACTAAATGTGTCAATGAGGTGCATAAGACCACTTAGGGTTGGTGAGGTGAAAATAGTTAGTTGATGAAGGGGGAATAGTATTCACCCTAAGGGTTGAGGTGGCTTATGGAATAGTAGTTAAGATGACTTACTCTAAGGCAATGTATTGCTGGGTGGTGTTGGAAATTAATGGTGATGAAATGGAAGGAATTTTAAATCAAATGGAAAATGGGAGTGGGTCAAATAGGGAAGGTGAAGTGGGAGAAAGGTAAAGTGAAGTAAAAACTTGAAATTCCACTATAAGGGGACCCAGAGTGTCCACTTGACTTTTTTGTGCTATTTTCACTCAGCTTATTAAGGTGGGTGGAATGGTAGTTAAAGTGGGGATGAGTAGAGGGGTTGACACTAAAGGTGGAGGAGCTAAGACTTATGGTGTAATAGGAATCTGAGATGATTGAGGAGGAGAGGAAGCTAATGAATGTGTTGAAACCTCCTCATAATATGTGTAGGAGAAGGGGGAGTAATGGAAATGGGAGCTAATGATATAAGATCTAAAGCCATAAATCCTTGTGTTGTTGTTTTTGTCTCTTTTGTTGAAAGGTTAATGGGCTCATTTATAGCTTCTCCTTATCTATTTGATTCCCCTTTTATTACCTTTCTCTTTGTCTTCTTCTTTGTAGGTTCCTCTAAAGGTTATCTAGGACCCTCCTCTGATGAAGCAAGACCTTCTACTTTAAGATTTAAAAGCTTCTCCTTCACCCATATAGTTTATCTTATGATTATATTTCTTTTCATTATAGAATTATGTGAATTTTTGGGGAGTTATAGCTAGATAACTCTTGAACTTATGAATGACAAACACTATGTGTATGTAGTCAAAGTCAAGATCCAAAATCTTTTCCCCTTTATCATTATACACTTACCTTCTACCAGGGTCATAGTGTTGAGCCATAGTTAGGACCAACTTAGGACTTTGAATAGTTAGGGGGAAAGTTGTAGCTTATGGAAGTCTAGAGTCATAAATACTCTATATCCATTCATTTTTAAATTCTACCCCTATTCTAGCCCAGAAGTCTCCTAGGTCAATGTGACCTAAATCTATATCACCAATCTTTGTGATATTGGACTCCAAACAAGAAGTTACTTAGGGACCTTAGACTTTAAATTCATCTATTTGGGAGGTATGGAGAATATAGAAAATCCTTTGAGAAACCAACTATGAAAGTTGGCAACTGTAGTTGTCTAGAGCACTTGTATACTCTAGTGGAACTCAGAGGTGCTTAGAATACATCAAGTTTCCATAGTGCTTGATGCTTTGGAATCTCTGGTGGAAGTGGGATGTGCTTGGATCAGGTATACTCTCCATAATACATTGGTAGTTAGTGGGGGCCAAAGGTTCTTCAAACACATCCAGTGTTTGTGGGGATGCTAGGGGAGAATCTTAGAGGGAATATTCTTTATTTGAAATGGAAAAATATGCTTAGGAATATTCACTCTATAAGGCCCCAAATTTGATTATGAATTTGGGAGTGCAGAAAGTAAGGGTTTTCTTGGATGATGTGTAGGATTTGAAAAGATAAACCCCTAAGAACCCTAGAAACTTAGACTGATACCAAGCACATGTCTTTAACATGAAAAGACCTAATAATTAATTTACAAGAAAATATTAAACTAAAACAACCTTAGATATTAAACCTTTAATGATTTTCAATTTAAATCTTTGAAAGAAATAATAAGACTTGAAAAGCTTTGAAATAAAAGGCAATGGTATAAAAATAATGAGGAAAGTATAGTGAAAATGATGCAGGTGACGTGGTAACTTGTGCGTAGATGTGGCTTCATGGTACAAGGTCATGGCATAGGGATATATCTTGAAAAACATAATATGTAAGATAAAAATTGATAAAAAAATCTTTTAAAATCAACTTAACTTTTATAGGAAAATTTGTATTTAATACAATTCATGGTGGTTGGTGGCAGAGGTTGGACTTGCTTGGAGCAGGTCCACTCTCTGTAATTAGGATTGGCTTGGTGGGTGGTAGGGTTTTTCATGCACTTTTCATGTTATGAATGATGAGGCCACTAATTGCTTTATTTTATAGCCTCATCCATACCTAATATATATATTTTTCTATGTAAATCTCCATAACCATCCATGACACATGAAAATGAATGACTAAATTTATGATTTTATGTGTGCATTGATATATACATTTTATCTTATGTATTAATGATGCTTTTTATTTGATTAGATTATACTTGTGTAATCTTATTTAACAAACATTTAAAGGGTAACATAAGACTACAATAATCATGTTTAGGCACAACACTTATAGAGAAGCCACAACAAAAGGGGCTTCCACCTATAGGTTACCCATAGCAACTGTTAGCTCCTACCTACATGTTGTTCATAGAAGCTATAGGCTTCCACCTACAACTTACTTGTAACAACTACTAAGTTGAAGGCTTATACCTATAGGTTGATCATATAAATAATTGGCTTCCACCTATAGGTTACCTATAGCAACTATAGGATTTCACCTATAGGATCCCATAACCACTACACAGAACAAAACTATTGTTGTGATCAGATGTGATTAGCTATTAAAGACACATCTAGCTATCTTAGGAACAAAGTAGATGATTGAAGAGGATCCTCCATAGTTGTTGTATGAACTCCTCACATGAAAATAATCTTGGATGTGATACCAAAGATGAGTAATATAAAGATAATGAAAAGGAGACAAAAGGAAGTAAAACAACAAAATAGTATATATTGTCCTTAACCCAATCAAGCCTAAAACAAGTAACTTCAGTTACTAACCACCTGAAGGTTGACTGGGGTAGTTCCCAAATTATTTGTACCTTTCTTATTTTAATGTTCTTGGTTGGAGATAATAAATTAGGTTGGAAATAGATAATAATAGAGTAGTATAATTATAGAAGTCATTACATTCTAAATATTGTAATCTTCTATAGCAATATTTAATTGCTATAGATATGAGTAATGAGAAGGTTGATTCTGTAAGAAGATTTAGTAAATTCTCTTAGAGAAGGATTGGAATTTAGTTCTAAATGAAAAAATACCCCCTTGGAAGGAGTTGCAATGAATATCTTGACCCTCTTTAGTTTAAGTATGTTGTGTAAGTTTATTTCATTATTAGTTTTAGTATATAAAGTGTGATACATATTTGATTCATAAGTGTGAAGTATTTCTATAGTTCTATTATAATAATTTCATAGTATAAATATCTAGTGAATTTATTATAAGTTCATTATACTGCAACTAGTAAGAAAGATCATTTATGGATCAATAATACATATATAATGTTGACATCCTTAAAAATCCTACGTACCCTAGGTTGACAATTAATATTAATCAAACTCAAGAATCTGGTATTAATTTGGTAATAAGTCTATACAAAATTTTGGTGCCACTATCAAGGAGGGTGTCAATTATTTCTTTTTATATTAATTATTCCTTTTCAAGATTGATTAATGCACTGTCCTACCTAGCTAGGCAAGTCGAGTGAGGGCACTACAGTGTCTTATGCCAGATGTCTAAGTTCTTAGATGTTGATGGTGTAAAATTTTGAATACCTCTTTACAATCTTATGATTTAATTAGTTAATGGTTTTATTTAGAATTATTTTCCTACAAGAGTGATATACTTTTCACAAAGTGTGTTTTTCATTTTTTTCTTTCATTTCCTGCTTTCTAAAGTAATTTTCCTTCTTTCATTTTCTACTTTCTAGAGTAATTTTCCCACTTTTAGTAGATAAATTTACTTATTTTTAGAAGTAAAATTTCAATTCTAGTTATTTTGATTTCCACCTCCCTTATTTCTTTGCATTTTTTTTTTTTGCTTATTATGAAACAACCCCCTAGAATACATGAAAAACCTAACCCTGTGTAGGAAGGGACAAGACAGTTGAAGTAGTGGCATAACATTTATGCAGAGAGAAAGAGATTCTTGAGGGGTATTCTTACTAAAAAAGTGACAATTTACTACTAATAAAGAACCACAAATACCTACAACAACTAAGAATCCTCTTGAAAAATATACCATAGGCCGAAGGGCTCTTGAAGAAAGAAATACTATAAACTAAAGGAAGCAACTTGTAGAAAAAGTACTATTGGTTTTGAGAAAGGAAACAAAAGTGGAGGAAGCATTAGTTGAGTTAGTAAACAAAAATGAAGGAGAAGAACTTCATGAACCAAACACTCCAAAAATTAATATCAGAACAACATTCCAACAAGGCTTTCTTGAATAAATCAAAGAAAGCTCAGGAGAATCTTCAAATTTTTCATCTAGTAAAAAGATTGTAGATCAGTAGATAATGTTTACTATCATACTGATGAAGAGACTGATACTGAATTTGAAGACATGATCCTGAGTACCTTTATTATCCATATCACAATAAAAACCATTATGAATGGAGGAGACTTTGTTGATGAGAATATGACTCTAGACATAGTTAATTTTGAATTTCCTATTCCATATTCAATAGGCATAACACTAATGAAAAATATTCCACCCTTAGCCTTACCTAATTTTAGAGGTACATTATAAAAATACCTATACACATTTTTGTTCAAATTTTATATCCTTTGTATAATATATGATTATAGGCAAGATGCACAAAAATTGAAACTTTTTCCTGCCACCTTCAAAGACTCAGCACTTCACTGGTTCATGGGACTAGGTAGTAATTCATTCCACACTTGGGAGGACATAAAAATGAAGTTTATACCTAAGTATCAGGAATATAGATGAGGAAGAAATTATATAATAAATGACATATGTAGGGTGACTCAAGAAGGGGATGAATCTTTGGAATACTATGTTGAATGGTTCATGTTTAGTGTAAAGAAATTCAAGCAAAGTGCACTAGGAAAAGATCCTCTAAAACTCATCTTCCTAAAAAGAGTCAGAGAATATTGTCTAAAAGCCTTAGACCTAATGATTGGGGTAGATATCTTCCATTTACCATTTGTAGATATCAAGGAGTTGAGAAAGAATTATTCTAGGTCTACCATAAATAAAGTTAGGGGCAACAAGCTTCCACTGGCAACTGCAAGTGGCCTATCAAAATTTAAAGTTATTAACATGTTACAAGACATGAAACAAGATATCATTAGTCACTTGGCCACCCAACAAGATATCCTACACTCAAGTCATAATCAAACAACCTTGGATCAAGCTTTGACCATCTATTGTTTAGATTATAAGAAGAAGAAAATAGATTATAGGTATCACGAGGTTCAGGTTAAAGTAGCTAACATCATAGCTGAAGAACCAAAAATAGTAGAGCTACATGTTATAGGAGGAGTTGAGGACTAGGTTTTCTATGTTGAAAAAATAAAGTCATGGATTTAACAACCATCTTATCTAGGTATGGGAAAAATCCACCTTTTTCAAATTATACCTCCTTTAATTCACAATTTTTAGATACTACTCCTAATTGGACTAGTCCATGGATGCATGTCCCACCCCCTAATTCCAACTAGAAGCCACCTTAGACAAGCTACCCCACCATCACCTAACAACCTCCAAAAAATGTATCCCCACTTTGGATACAAGCTCGGTAACCACCTTAAGGCCCACCCTTCAAAAACTAGTAGTAGCAACCCTGGAGACCCAATCATCCCTAGGGAAACCATCAAGGAGGATTCCCTCCATAGTAAGAACAACAACCTCCTGCTCTTATGCCCAATATATAAGTTGTACCTAAGATTAACCAACTCCCTACCCAACCCATTTAAAATCCTATAAATAAGTTAGTACAACCAACATTTAGTATTGAACCTATCTAGTACCCAACATATATAGTAAACATCAATTAAGTTCACCTACATTTAGGGAAGTTATACCACCCCCATCCCCACCCACAATAATGGATTCAAACCAAAAAACTTCACAAGATCATGTTATCCCACCTTTACCACCATAAGAACTATCTAAACCAACAAATAAAGCTATTGATGAAATAACCCCACCATTTCCAAAAAATCTTAGCCTTTAGTGCCATGAAATTGAGCCTAAATTTGACTTCATAGGATAGCTCAAGAATCTTTGTGTTAAAATTCCTCTCTTCCAGGCCATAAAGGATGTGCCCATATATTTCAAAGATGTTAGAGACTTATGTCTACATAAACGTATAAGGAAGAATAAGGATCCTAATATGTGCATGTGATTGGCTAGCTGATAGAAATTATGTTGGGAAACACCGTGCCAAAGAAATATTTAGATCCAAGATGCCCAATAATAACAGTCTAGATCCATGACTAGAAGTTGTCTAATACATTGATATTCCTAGGCGATATAATAAATGTAATGAGAACTAAAATCATGAACAAATTATAGTTGAATAATATTTATCAAACATCTACAATGTTATAAATGGCTGATAGGTCTATAGTTAAACTAGGAGTCATTGAAGATCTTGTCATTATTGTATATTCTTGGGACTATCCTATAGATTTCATTATGTTACAACCAAATTCTAATTTAGAAGTAACCCTCTTATCTTAGGATGACCTTGGCTTTCCATAGTTGATGCCTTCATCAATTGTAGATCAGGTAACATGTTGATATCTAATGGCAATGACACTAATAATTTGATCCTCTATCTTTTAGAAAAGTTAGCCTTGGCACCAGAGCATACATTATGGGCTAAATAAGATGAGGAAAACTAGCCTCCCTTGATTTTTTTATTCATCATAGACCATGCATACACCTTGGTTGATCAAGAGGAAGATACAATTCTCTCCAATGTTCTCTATAATAATTACCAAACTCATTCTACAAATCTCAACCACTTGCAATGTGTTGAGTGCCCATTTTTTAGCCACTGAGAAGAAAATAATTCTGATGTATCTATATAATAAATATTCCACCAGATGTTTCCTCATAGATATATCCAAACCAGATCCATTAGCAATATAGAAATGATGAAATCACTCTCATAGAAAATTGAAATCTCTTCAGGAAAATTATTGCTTATTAATAGAAAGTTGGAGTCAAATCAGGAAAAGAGCTTAGTCATCATGTTACATGAAAATAACATGATTTTGCATGGGATTATGAGGATATACAAGGAATCAGCCCAAAAACATGCACACATCATATCTATATCAAAAATGAGTTCCAACCAATTAGATAGCCACAATGTAGGATGAATCCAGCTCTCAGAGAAATAGTCAAAGTGGAATTGCAAAAACTCTTGACCACTAAATTTATATATCCCATCTCAAATAATAAATAGGTTTCACCATTGGTAATTTTACCAAATAAAAATGGAGAATGGTGTGTATGCATAGATTATAGGGAACTTATTTTAGCAACTAGAAAGGATCACTTTCTTCTACACTTCATTGATCAAGTGTTGGACACACTAGCAGAAAATAAATATTTCACCTTTCTAGATGGCTTCAGTGGTTACAATCAAATTAGAATTTCTTCTGAGGATTGAGAGAAGACCACATTCACTTGTCTTTGGGTACTTATTCTTATGTTTTATTAACTTTTAGACTATGTAAAATTCTAGAGGGTTATCTTGAGTATCTTTACAAATATGACCAATGAATGTGTAGAAATTTATATGGATGACTTCACTATTTATGGAGAAACATTTGATGAGTACCTAAATAACCTAGAGAAAGTGATGCAACATTTTTAGGAGCACCATTTGTCTTTAAGTCAAAATAAATAATATATGCTTATGATAGAAGGCATTGTCTTAGGCCACCATATATCTATTGAATGAATTAATGTTGACCCTACAAAAATTAGCATCATAAAAAACTTGCATGTTCCTCAGAAATAGAAAGATGTCGGGAGTTTTTTAGGACATGTTGGTTACTATAAGAGATTTATCAATAATTTTAGCAAAGTAACAGCACCATTATTCACTCTCTTGACTAAAGTTGTTGAATTCATATGGACTCCTACATATGATACAACCTTTAAATAATTGAAAGAATTATTGACCACCACACCTATTCTGTGTGGTCTTGATTTGAAGCTTCCCTTCCATATTCACATAAATGCTTCAGAAACTACCCTAGGAGTTGTTCTATGCCAAAAATAGGAAGCACTCAAAAAAGTCATATATTTTATAAATAAGAACTTACATGCAAAAAAATTAAATTACATGATCACTAAAAAGAGTTCTTTATATTATTTTATACTATCAACAAGCTCCATTATTACATAATAGGGTATCAAGTCTTTGTTCATACAAACCATGTATCCATTAGGTACCTTATGAACAAACTAGTTATCTCAAGTAGAGTGATAAGATGACTACTCTTATTATAAGAATTTGATCTAACTATTGTAGATAATCTTGGTAAGTACAATGTTGTGGCTAACTTCTTAACATGACTATAATCCCCTCAAGAAGATACCATAGTAGATGACTCATTTCTAGATGATCATCTGTTCTCCCTCACCCTTACCACACCTTGGTATGTTGATATTGCTAACTACCTTGTAACAAGGTTACTTCCATAGAACTTACTCCCTAAAAAAAAAAGAGCTTTGATTCAAAAAGGTGACAGGTATTCATGGCTATCCAAATTCCTTTTATATATTGGGCCTAACTCCATTATCAGAAGATGTCTCAAAGAAGAAGAAGTTCCAAATATCCTCAAAACCTACCATGATGAACCCTATGGAGGAAAATTTGTATCCAAACATACAATAGTAAAAAAATTTAATATAGGATATTATTTCCCCTCACTCCATAAAGATGTAATAAGGTATACTACTCATTGTGATAGATGTCGGCATATGGGGAGACCCACACATTCAGATGAGATGCCTTTGCAGCCTCAAATGGTGATTGAACCATTTGAAAAATGAGGCCTAAACTTTGTAGGAAATTTTGATCTAAAATCCAACAACAAAGAGTACATCCTTATATGTCCTAACTATGTCACTAAATGGGTGGAATTAAAGGCTCTTACACATGTTAAGGATGAGAAGGTGGCAGCTTTCCTATATGAAGAAGTATTCACAAGATATGGTGTGTCAAGATAAATAGTCACTAATCAAGGACCCCAATTAACTAATAATTTAATTAATACCTTGGTCTAATAATATAATATTAGGCATAATAAATTAACTCCATATCATCCATAGTCTAACAGATAGGTGAAAGTCACCAACAGGGAGTTAGAAAATATTTTGATCAAGATTGTTAGTATGTCCCATAAATATTGAGAGGCTAGACTTCTTGAAGATGTTTGGGATTATATAATAATGTGAAAAAACACTAGAGGCTTCACCCCATATGATTTGGTCTATGGTAAGAAACCTATCTTACCAATTGAATTTGAGCACAAGACCTTACAGATAGCACTAGAACTTGGGATGGATATATCTAAAGCACAAAAAGAAAGGCTTATGTAATTGAATGCCTTAGATGAATACAGATAATAAGAATTATATAACACAAAACTTATACAATATTATTGGATTCGAGGGCATGATGGGTACATTAAGACTAGACAATTCAATACATGAGATTCGGCCCTTCTTTTTGATTCAAAATACAAGGATCATAAGGGCAAACTCCAATCCAAATAGCTTGGTCTATTTGAGATTGAGATTTTTTATGAAAATGGAGTATTGAAACTCTAAACCATTGATCTGATAAGATTCTTTGTACTTATCAATAGCCACAAACTAAAGTTGTACAAAAATCCACTCACTCATGAGGAGTTTGCCAAGCACATATGCAAACAATTACAAGTGGATACAATGATGTACTAGATGAGCATGACATCTCACCAGACAAAGAGAGAACCAACCAACACATAGATTGAAAAGGAGAGGAAGACATCCTATCCCTCCTCTATCATGAAGGATGAGACCTTCACATGGTCCTTGACCAGTTACCCTCACAGCTAACTTGGCAAGGACCTAGAATAAACATTCTACTGCAAGCAGTAGTTAGAGTCGAAAAACCTAACAATGAAAACCATTTTTGGGAATTTTTGGTGGTTTATAAGTATAAAACCACTATTTTGGCTTCCTAAAACTATAAAATTGGCTGAAATATAAAACTAGCTTATTGGCTATTTAGGGGTAAAAACCAGAAAAATTTAAACAATCATTCAAATCAAAATTGTTCATCTTTCTCTAGTTTTCATGAGCTATTTTATAGTTGTTGTAAGAACCTACCTTACCATTGCTACAATTACCTTTTTCAATGAAGGTATTCCTTTAGTTTTTATAGGCTATTCTATATCTATTGTGGACACCTTCCCTATAATTAGGCACAACTTTGCATTTTTTATGGGATCCACCTATAGTTGTTGTAGGTGCATCCTAATACCTATATACACCTCTCTAGTGTATGTAGGTTAGTTCTTCACAAACTCTAAGCTATGGATTTGGCTATGGGATTTTTAGAAATACATAGAAGACACCAGACAAGCTATAGGAGGAGTGAAGGAAGATTAGAGAAAAAAAAGTCAAAACATTTCTAAGGAATACCCCTGAATAATAAGGTAAGGGCCACAACAAAGTCATTCACTTCCAATCTCCATTTGAAGTGTTGCATACCAAATTTTATGGCTATAGAGACACACATGAACTAATTTTATCTTCTAGTTATTTCATGGAGATGATTTAACTATGTCAAATAGTGAGATCTAGGACGTTTTTGGAGCATAGGTTCCAAGTTTGAAAACCCTGTCGGTTACTAAAGGAAAAGTTTACTAGGCATAGAGTAAGACAACATAGAGACAAGTCATCAGGTGGCTCATGTAGAGGAAGATCAAAAAATAATAAAACCCTTATCTACCCTCTTTCATGTTAATATAGCACCTCACTTGGATAACACAAAGATACGTAGTGACCACCTTGTGGTAGGAGGGTAATACTCTATCATCCCACTAGAAGACCCCTACTCTAGTTCTATGCAGGCAATCATGATTGCATGCATGTTTCTAAGGGCATCATGGAACGATAACATTTTTTGATATAATTATTACTCAAGGGGCCCACTTTAGTCAAGTTATAACTATCAGGATAATCATTGCATTTTAGAAAACACTCACATGTAACTTTCATCTGCATAACCCTAGGCAAACTATTAAAAAGGTACAGCATATCTTTTTATCATAGAAAATCATTTTTTATTCTTAATATAGCATGTATTATATTGAAAATAATATTTAATCATTAACAAGTCATTCATAAAGTCTAGTCTCCACTCACACTCATACCCTCATCATGACCCCATCCTCCCTCTTTCAGTCATACTCATTCCATATCACTTGGAGACAAGTGATACCTCATGTGAGAGGGGGAGAATGTTTTGGGAAATCAATCACATGCACTCTAGGATAGTGATACATATAGATTAAATTCCCATTATGACACCATATAATCAATAGGTAAAATAATCATTTTTATTGTTTTCACTTGTGAGTACAACCCATTCAAATAAAGTCAAAGCATGGCATTGCCTACAACCATAAATTACCATTATTAAAAAAACCTAATTTTCTATAGGTATAACTCTAGAAGTTAAACTAAGTGTGTTCAAAATTATCAGTTGAAAGGGTCATCAGAAATATAAACCTATCCATAATGGGAGGGTCAGTTATAAGATGGGAACCTAAAAATCATAATCGACTTCAAGGAGACCTAAGCAATTGGGCTATCTTCAATAGAGTTGGATGGACCACTTATTTCAAGAAATTATATCATTTATTAAAACCCCTTTCTAGGGAATTTTTAGGGTCCTTTACATGATATCAAGCTACTATATATGGTATTACATTTCCAATCATGGAAGAACTGGTAAACTAGGCAACTGAGCTACCAAGTATAGGAGAAAGTTGGGAAGACAAACCCTATGGTCAAGAAGTTAGATATCAGTTCTATCAAGGAGATGAAAGGCTAGTGCTGAAGAAAGGTAGTGTGGAGATACTCAACCTACCCCTAACTTAGATGGAAGTAGCCTCATACATCATTAGATATATGACCTATGAAAGAAGGTACTCTTTGATTTGTACTCTCTAGTTTAAATTTTTGAATCACTTAAGGCATGATAGGACCATTAATGTTCCAAACCACCTATAGATAATTATAAAAAAGATGTCCAAAGAATACAAGAAGGGGGTTTAGAAATCCTTGTCTCATCATTACCTGATATAGTTGATAGATAAACATGAAATAAACATTGTTAGACTTGACATTAACTGGGAATAATTTCTAACCTTAGATACTAGTGAACCTCAGCAAGAAGAGGTAAATAATGAGGAAGAATCCCATAAAGAATAGGCCTAATAGACTGCATAAGAAGGTACTATAGTCACTAGTGCTACTAGATATCCCATAGCCACTGAAGGTTCATCTAAAATATCTATGGGTAGAAGAAGGAGATGGAAACTATTCATACCTCCTGACATAGAGGAGGAAAATTCACCCACATAAACTGGGAAGAATATTCCTTCTCCCACTATTTCAACTGTCTCATCACTAAGGATTGATTCTTTCACCATGGCTCCTTAAATGGAAGAGGAAGTTCTTCCATTAACTATTGCACAAGAAGAACAGGTTCTAATAACCACCCCTCCTAAAAATAAGAAGAAAACTAAAGAAAATAAACCTTTTGTATCAAGAAGAAAAAGACCTCCTCCCAACAGATCTCAAATAATTAAGAAATAGAAGAAAACCCTAGCATCCTCACCTATAGACATCAGTGAGGATGAAAAGGAAAATAAATATCCCAGGATTTGAAATACCTCTAATGGGTTAGAGATTATAGAATGGTCTACTAAAGAGGAATTTTCCAAGGAAGAAGTATAGTCACCTAAGCCACCTAGATTCACTAAGGAAGACATGGACCTCCTCAAACGCATTGGGTAAATAGAAGAAGAGTTGAGAATGATATATCAGCCTATATAAGAATAAGAATTGATTAAAGAAAAGACTATAGAAGAAGAAGTAGAACAAGAGGTAGTTCCTCATGACAAGGAGTTCCTAACCTTAAAACAAGCCATGAAAGAAATATATAGGTTGATTAATGAGATAACAAATTGGAAAGGCAAGAGAGGCCTAGAAGCACTTCTAGGGGTAGAAAAATTTATAGAACCATCTATGGAAAAATAAAGGTTATTGGAGGAACCTACAATAACTTCCTTTGAAGTGCCTACAACAACTTCATATACCTTTTCCACAAATAGTATTAGTGTACCCTCAGAGGCACCTACAGAAGATAATACTCTAGCTTCGGTGCCTTTCTAAAATAGATTTTCTCCTCCACTAACCACTACAAAAATACCTATAGTAGAGAAATTAATTGATGTGGGTCTTCCAGCTACTAGGCTAGTAGAAACTGATGACCTCTTGAATTTTTTAAGAAAAATTTAGTGATGATGAAACTTACCACAAGGATTTGGTACAAAGATTTAAGGTATATGTCGAAACAAGAGAGCAACAAGATGACTTAAAAGAAATCCTAAAAAAGGCTAAAACTAAGATCAATTATTTGAAAGGAAAGATTACTAGAATACATTAAACCACTAGATTATTAATGGAGTGTAGATCACCTTCTAGGGTGTATGTTGTCTACTTAGAAGAAAGATGGCTTAAATTCAAATATGATAGGATCTATAATGATCAATCCTACATGGTTTATGACCCTAAGTGTTTCTTTAAATTCTATAGACATGTTGAACTTGATCTCCAAGCACATTTGCGTGAGTTTTACATACACTAGTATGTTTTACCCCATGATATAAATTGAAATCCAAATATATACTTGGGGGATGTCCAACTAAATGCATTTAATTTATATGTCCTTAATGAAACAAGAAGAAATAAACATGTGGAGGAGTATGAAGACAAAGAAAAAAAAGTTACCTTAATGATTAAGGGTGAATCAGCTAATCTAGAAGTTGTAATAGATGAATGGATCTCCTTCATGAACTCAGATACTCCACAAGCATGGGTCACAAGGAAACAAGTAGAGATTTAGAATCACTACTTGAGTCTTATGGAGGGAGATGGAAAGAAATTTTTTTTTTTTCTCATAGATGGGTAGAACTCTCTGATGCTTTGAAAATAAAGTAACCTTATTCCCCTCAAAACCTTAGGGAGGCCATACATAGGGTATACATGTATATTGAGCTTATCAAGTGGAGAACGATAAAATGGTTGGGGTTGATGTTTCAACCACCTATGTTTTGGTTCTCAATTCTTGACTGGGAGGGAAAGATCCTAATTGACAAAGAGGTAGAGAAAAAAATATGGAAGAACATTGATGATGTTTAAGGTTTCTATATTTTTGAAGGGATGGGTTGAATTGAGCCCCTACATTTCAAAAAAAATTATGGTTTTAAAATGCAGCCAAGGTTTACTCGAGGTTGAGCAAGAGGTTAAGTAGGGGGGTGTGATGAATCCACCAATTTCTTTATTTTATATCCTCATCCATATTTAATATATATCTTTTTCTATGTAAATCCCCATAACCATCCATGACTCATGCAAATGAATGAATGAATTTATGATTTTATGTGTGCATTGATATATACATTTTATATTATGAATTAATGATGTTTTTTCTTTGATTAGATTATACTTATGTAACCTTATTTAACAAACATATGAATGGTAACATAAGATTTCAAGAATCTTGTTTAGGCACAACACTTATAAAAAATCCATAAAAAAGGGGATTTCACCTACAGGTTGCCTACAGTAATTATTGACTCCTACCTACAGGTTGTTCATATCAAATACAATCTTCCACCTATATTTTTCTCATATAAACTATCACATTGCAGGATTCTACCTATATATTGCCCATAGAAACTACTAGCTTCCACCTACATGTTGTCTGTAGCAACTATAGGCTTTCGCTTTTAAGAGCACATAGCCACTACACAGAATAGAACTATTTTTGTGAAAAGATGTGATTAAATCTTAAATACACATATCGCTATCTTAGAAACCAAGTGGATGATTAAATAGGATCATCCATAACTATTATATGGACTCGTCACATGTAAAGAATCTTGGATGTGCTGCCAAAGATGAGTAAGATAAGGATAATAGAAAGGAGATAAAAAGAAGTAAAACAACAAAATAGTATATATTGTCCTTAACTTAGTCAGGCCTAAAATAAGTAACTTCAATTACTAACCACCTAAAGGTTGACTGGGGTAGTTCCCAAATTATTTTTACCTTTCCTAATTTAGTGTTCTTAGTTGGACCTAATAAATTTCCTTATGTATTTAATGGTAGAACCTAGATTAGATTGGTAATAGATAATAACAAAGTAGTAGAATTGTAGAAGTCATTGCATTTTAAATATTTTAATAATTTGTAGCAATATTTAGTTATTACAGATCTAAGTAATGAAAAGGTTGATTCTATAAGAAGCTTTTGTAAAGTCTCTCAAAGAAAGATTGGAACTCAATTCTGAATGAGGAAGGTCCCTCTCAGAAGGAGTTGCAATGAAGATCCTGACCCTCTTTAGTTTAAGTGTGTTTTGTAAGTTGACTTCATTATTAGTTTCATTATATAAAATGCCATGCATGTGTGATTCATAAGTGTGAAGTATTTTTGTATTTTTGTTATAATAATTTTATAATATAACTATCTGGTGAATTTAGTATAAGTTCATTATACTATAATTAATAAGAAAGATAATGTATGGATCAATAATGTATATTTAGTGTTGACATCTTTGAAAATCTTACATAACTTGGGTAGATAATTAATGTTAATCAAAATAAAGAATCTTGTATTAACTAGGTAATAAGTCTACACAACAATGAAAACATGCAATGTGCACTTTAAGCTCTGCATCTTGTAGAAAGGCTTGGTAAGTTTGGTAGAGGTTGGACATACTTGAATTAGTTCCACTATCCACAAAGAGGTTAAATGATTTAGTGAGAAGCTAAGCTTAGCATGTACCTTGCACATTTTCACATGTAAAGTGAATATAAGGCTCTAGGTTCTATGAAATGGGGGTGTAATCAGCTTGGCAAGATTCAGAGCCCATCATGCACTTTACACATTGTGAAAATGTGCAAAGTACATGTTAGGTTTTGGATTCTTTTAGATGGGTACATGGTGGGATCCAGAGCCCATCATGAATTTTACATGTTTGCATAGTGTACAAAGTACATGGTTAGTTCTAGATTCCATGGTTCTGGGGTCTTAGAGCTTCGCAGGATCCAAAGATTGCAAAGCAATTTTTACAAGTGAAAATCACATCTAGAGTTCTATATTCCATCAAACATAAAAGGGAGAATGGGTTATTTTTGGGGAAATGATATTTTCCTAAAAAATGAAGGGGGTTTCCCACAGGGTGTTAGATGTAATGATATTTTTGAGATAAAAATATCAACACAAGCAAGACACTAAAAATGGATGGGTTTTCTTCAAGAATAGCATTTGGTGATCAAATACAAAAAAAGAATCCAAAATTTTGTGGTAGATATGTCATCTAGGCCACCAATACAAAATATAATATTTTTTAGCTTTGGGAACAATTTCACAACTTGAGCCTTTCGTAAAAGAGGTTTGTGAGGAAGCATATGCACAAGATGTAGATTTCTAAGCGACATTCTAGTAATTTTAGGTCAAGATAGTTTATAATGAATTAAAAGGTGAATGCTAACTCAAAGATGGGAGACTATAAAAGTTGGATAAACTATGTGTGAAAAAAATAATAGTCTTATATATATAAGGAAAGCATATACTTCCAAAGTTTCAAGTTGTTTTGGTATTATAAAAATCATGGATCATTTTCAAAGGTACATGTGTACTATCCCAATATTAAAGAAGAAACAACTAGATTCATTACCAAACAAAATTTATGTTATATAAGCAAGCCTAAGGTTAGGAAATAAAGATTTTTCATGCCTATACCTATATATACTAAGCCATGGGAAAGTATATATATGGATTATTTGGGATGTTTACCAATGCCTAAATATAGTCATGACTATCTATATGATTTAGTAGATAAATTAAAAAAATTGTGTATTTTGATTCCATGTAAGAAGATATTAAAAGGACACAAACTAGCTAAGTCATTTTTCTCTAATGTTTGGATGCATATTAGGTTGCTTAAGTCCACTATTTTAAATATAAATTCTAGTTTTTTTTTAATGAATTTTTGGACCACCTTGTGAAGCAATATGGATACCAAACTCCAAAGAAGCACAACTTTACATCTTCAAAATTAGACATAAAATATATAAACAAGGATTGTGTATAGTTGGTAAGATGTTACAATAAGAAGTATCCAAGGGTGTAGGATGAGACTTATCATATATCTATCACACAAAACATGGTAATATGTATACATCCACTAACAAGACAATTTTTTAAACATGTTTAGGTTATGTTCCTAGTAATACACTTGATATTATAAACAGATACTATGGAGAAGGAATTAAACATAATTAAAAGGTGACAAGACTAATGAATTTAATTGAGTAGATTGAGAAAATTCATTTCAAATCAAAATAAAAATTAAAAATGTGTCAAGCCAAGTATAAGGATAAACATAATTAGCATCAAAAGGAACATTTGTTTAATGCAAGAGATAAGGTATGGTTGTATATGAGCAAAGAGAGGCTTCAAAGATGAGATAGCAAGATAAAAACTTTTAGGTATAGATCATTTACCATCTTTGAGTATATTTTAAATAAATATTTCAAATTTTATTTACCCCTATTCATAAAGACGTGCTTATTATTAACTTCTAATAACTTACACCTATATGAGCCATCCATGTTGGATGAGGAAGAAGAGGAATA